>LNAC01000395.1:1445343-1479391 GCA_002007465.1 Ailurus styani | reverse complement strand
CCCCCGAGGTGCCACCTTTTTTTTTTTTTTTTTTAAGATTTTATTTATTTATTTGAGACAGAGAGCACAAGTGAGGGAGGAAGGAGGGCAGAGAAAGAGGGAGAAGCAAACTCCCCACCAAGCAGGAAGCCTGATGGAAGGCCAGATCCCAGGACCTTGAGGTCATGACCTGAGCCCAAGGAAGAAGACAGAAGCTTAACTGACTGAGCCACTCAGTTACTTCTGAACGGGCTGAGTAAATTGTTAAAACTAGGGATTCCTTTTTACCCTTTTCTTTCGTTTTCCAAATTATCTCTAATTATGTTATTTATAAGAAACTAATTTGGTTTCTTAAAAAAGATCCTCTACTATCCTTTATGATTTAGTTTATTTTTAATCTCTAGTTTACACTTGCTTTATTAAAAATAAGTTCCTTGACAGAAATAACAATAACAAAATAGGAGTTAAATTTTCCTTTTCCTTTTAAGCATTAGTGGTTTATCATCTTCCCAAGTGTTCTTTTTATGAACACAATCTTAAAAACCCTTTCATGTTGAGTTGCTTTTTTCCCCTAATCCTGCTTATTTCTTCTTTCTGAAAGGTGACATAAGTATTATTAAAGCATATTAAAATATATAAATTATTATGTTTTACCCTTTTTTCCTCAGGTATATGATTTTGTAGTTTGTTCTAGACTGGTTTCATTTTCCTCCATTTTATGTTCAAAGTTTAAAGTTTTTTTCAGCAGGTGGCGAAACACTTTGCTCTTTGCCACTTCATGCCAGTAAGCATGAAAACAATACAGTTCTTTCACACCACCCTAGAATGTAAAAATCATTCAGCTATGAATTAGGAAACAGGTTCTAGTCCCAGGGCTTCTATAAACAAGGTTTTGGGCAAGAAAATTCAGTCTCTTATTCTCTTTGAGTGTCAATTTCTTCATCTGTAAAAATTAAATTATTACTCTCTAAAATTCCATTTCCCTTTTTAAAAGAATTATTCAGTTTTTTTCTCATTCTCTTTCCCCACCCCCCCACCCTCTGTGATTTGAAAATCCACTAAATGCTCATACTTACCTGATGTTATTTAGGAACTTTCTAAACTCTCCACTGATGACTATTGAAACTCCAGTTTCACACTGTTGTATTAATTGGAGCATTGAAATATAGTATCTGTTAGGGCTAGTTCCCTATCATTGTTTTTGTATTTTTTCTCTCTTTTTTCTATTTTTCTTTCTTTTTAGAACTTTCCTTATTATATTTGCTTTTCCATAAAATTTTTCTTTTTTTAAATTAATTTATTTGCGAGAGAGATTACACAGAGGGAGAGAGAAAGGGAGAGGGAGAAGTAGGCTCCCCCATAGCAAGGAGCCTGATGTCAGAGTTCGATCCCAGGACCCTGGAAACACGACATGAGCTGAAGGCAGATGCTTAACTGACCCAGCCACCCAAGCGCCCCCATAAAATTGATTTTTCTTTTTTTTTTTTAAAGATTTTATTTATTCATTTGACACAGAGAGAGATTACAAGTAGGCAGAGAGGCAGGCAGAGAGAGAGGAGAGAGGAGGAAGCAGGCTCCCTGCCGAGCAGAGAGCCCGATGTGGGCCTCGATCCCAGGACCCTGGGATCATGACCTGAGCCGAAGGCAGCGGCTTTAACCCACTGAGCCACCCAGGCTCCCTAAAATTGATTTTTCTAGTTCCAAAATCTTATTGGTATTTTTATTAAGGTCAGATTAAAGTTATGGGATAACTTACAGAAAAATTACATTTTCATTATCGACAGAGTTTTTTAAAGGAAAATATCGGGTACTCAGACTACTATATGAGCACGGGAAACAAAGTAAATTATCAAACATGATCATTTTATTAATGAATTTTGAGGTGTCTGTATCTAAAGTAAGCAGTGATAGTACTTATAGTAGTTTTGAAAGAAGTGTGACTAAGGAAAGGTTAAGCATTTAATCTAACCCTATTTGGCTTTATGTGGTGACAGGATATATGATAATGTCCTAATAATGCTATAAAATACAGGTCTAAAAATACAGTTTGGGGCGCCTGGGTGGCTCAGTGGGTTAATGCCTCTGCCTTCGGCTCAGGTCGTGATCTCAGGGTCCTGGGATCGAGGTCCGCATCAGGCTCTCTGCTTAGCGGAGAGCCTGCTTCCTCCTCTCTCTCTGCCTACTTGTGATCTCTCTCTCTGTGTCAAATAAATAAATAAAATCTTTAAAAATAAATAAATAAAAATACAGTTTGGAATTATTCATTTATTTTTTTTTTTAAAGATTTTATTTATTTATTTCACAGAGGGAGAGAGATCACAAGGAGGCAGAGAGGCAGGCAGACAGAGAGAGGGGGAAGCAGGCTCCCCGCTGAGCAGGGAGCCCGATGCGGGCCTCGATCCCAGGACCCTGAGATCATGACCTGAGCCGAAAGCAGAGGCATCAACCCACTGAGCCACTCAGGCGCCCTTCATTTATTTATAGAAAGTAAAAATGGTTATCTTAATGGCATGCACCTGCAAAGTTTTAGTGAGAAGAGTAAATGGAACCTCATAATACTGGGAGGAAAGAAGTCTATTAATCAGGAAGATTCTGAAACAGAAGACATAGAGATGACAGACTCAGAACTACTCTAGAGTAGAGTCTGTGCCTTATTAGTATTCAGAAAGCCTAGAAGTAAAAAATAAAACAAAGGAAACTGAATTCAGCCATATGCTTATTGAAAAATATAGTCTATTTGCATAGGGTTTTTATGTTGTTTTGGTATCCTCAGTAGTGTTTTTCTAAGCTCAACTATATATCATTAAAATCTGCAAGGTTTAAAGAGTGGACACATTCTGTTGCACGCTCCTCCTCTGGTGACTGGGTGTGATATCAAAGATATAGTGAAGAAAGGAGGGAAGGGAACGCTGATTTTCCAATTATTAATTGAGTTCTTAGCAAGCCATAATTTTTTATTTCATGATAATTGGATTATCTGTTTCCTACTAAAAGTGGGAATGTATGCTAGGGTAGGAATTTGGTTGTCTCTTCCTCATCATTGTATCCCCAGGTGAAGCATAAAAGACATCCCATACCTTTTGGTTGAATGAATGTGCTGCAATCTTGATGGAGGGAAGAAAGTTTTAAAAATCTGCAAGATTAGGCCCATATCATCTGGAAATCCTTGTATAATATATAGTCTATTGAAAATAGGGAACAGTGTGCTACACAATCTTTGCAGTCCCTGAAGGTTCTGCATAAATTGATTTTTGTGAAGAAGTTAAGCCTTTGGACATTACCGTAATACAGTAGTTATGTGTTTGATTGTATATTTTCATAGATTACGGGACAATGGGGCATATTGAAAATATATTTTCGTGAATCTAGTTAGCCTTCACATAGGGCCATATCACGTTGAAATCCTCTGAACTACTCTTGTTCATCATCTTTTCTTAACTTTATGTCTACAAAAAATATTTACAGTGCTAGGCCATTGAACTTGGAGGCTTTTGATTTTTTTGTAAAATCTATATATTTGGAGAAATCCACTTGTTTCTTTAGGCTTCTGTTTCTTTAAAGATGAAGAATTTGTTTATTTCATAGCCCAAGATAAGTGCAACCAAAATGCTCATTTATTTTAACTCTTAATTGTACATGTAAGGTTCTTACATTATTGGAAGAAACAGATTTTCTTTAGCTGGCCATACTGTGTTGCTTTCCTTTTAGCCTCTGTTTACTTTCTCACCTCTGTTGATTTATTCAGCTTGTAACCTAGAAACCAGCTAAAAAGGAAGGAAGTCAGAGATGTGTATTTCTGGGCAGTAACTGGAGTAGTTTCCTCTTCCTCTAGCCTGGTTTAGCTGCCAGAAAAGACTTTTTACCCCCTACCCGCACCCAGCCCCCTTTCCCCCTAAAAAGAAAGAAGAAGGGAAAGAAAAGAAAAAATTAACAGTAACTATTCAACTTACTTCCTTAATCCATTTAAGTTATAAGCCGTAAAAACAACCAATCTAAAGGACTAAAATTCTGCTCTCAAAATGGTGCTTTTTGCTGTCTGAAAGGTGTTATCTACAATCCCTAAGGAGTTGTAAGAACAAGACAGTATTAAGGAGACTTGATGTAAAAGCTGAACAACTTATTATGCTTACTACCAAGTGGGTTCTCTATATTGTTTTTTCACTGTTTTTATTTGTATTAAAATTTACCAGAGTACTATACCAGATAAACATTCATATATTTTTAACAATATTTTAAAATATTTTTAAAGTATTTGTGAAGCTCAATTTATGAAATAAGATATTTATGGCTTTCAACTAGTTCCATCTTTGTGCTCCCTTCATTTGCATTAAGAATTGACTATATAGTATTTCTTATTTTATTTTATTTTGAGAGAGAGAGAAAGCACAAGGAAGGATGGGGGAGAGGGAGTAGCAGAGGGAGAAGGAGAATCAGGCTCCCTGCTGTGCAGGAAGCCAGCCATGGGGCTTGATCCCAGGATCCTGGGATCATGACCTGAGCTGAAGGCAGACACTTAACTGACTGAGCCACCCAGGTGCCTCTGTATAGTATTTCTTTATAATATGGAGAAGAATTTTAATTCAACCATGATATAGTATGAAATAAAAATGTTTTTTCTTTATTGATATTACTTATTTTGATTTTTTAAAAATTTCTGCATTCTGTGTCACTAGGAATATATAAATACTGTGGCATTTGGATTGTTAGCTAAGTGTAGTTCTATTTGCTGTTTGATTCTGTAGGATTGATTGTACTTGAGGAACAAAGACAGCTGTTCTTAAATGTATAGTCATATAGTCAAACTTGAATTTATATGAGCTTGTAAGATGAATCCTGTGTAATATTAAACTCATTCTCTAATGTACAATAAATTGTAGAAATGTAGTGTGGAATGTACTGAAAATGTACTGTTTCATAATATAATAGCCTGCATCAAGCATTTGATGTTTCTTTGTTGTTTGGGGGTTAGAATAAAGCTGCCATATTGATCTAGTTGGTTTTTTTCTTTTTTGTATATTGTATGACATTGTGAATTCTTTTATTTCCGTACATGTTTTACATTCATTTCTGAAGTATTATAATGAATTATTAAAATGGTGTGTATGATGTAGTAGTCACTTGAGTTATTATTATTATTATTATTTTTTAAAGATTTTATTTATTCATTTGACACAGAGAGAGAGATCACAAGTAGGCAGAGAGGCAGGCAGAGAGAGGAGAGAGGAGGAAGCAGGCTCCCTGCTGAGCAGAGAGCCCGATGTGGGCCTCGATCCCAGGACCCTGGGATCATGACCTGAGCCGAAGGCATTGGCTTTAACCCACTGAGCCACCCAGGCGCCCTTGAGTTATTATTTTTAAAAATATTTTGTTCTGAAGTTATATTTTATATACGATCAGTGTTCTAAAGCTATATCTTAACCAACATTCGTAGAATAATCATTATCTATCTCTTTCATCCTTAAACAAAAAGTTTGAGATTTTTGTAGATACAGTGCATCATATACTAAATTGAAAATATCTTTTCAGTGGTTAACCTGATGTTTTCTGTGAAATGAAACTGATACATCTGGAATAGAAATAGAGAAACAGGGCATTGGCTTGTGGCTGGAAGTTTTTCTCTTAATGTGATTTGATGAATTGGTTGTGTATGTGGTATTAAAAAAAACATGAATTTTTAGATTTATTAAAATTGAGATACCTACATTGGGTCATATTTATAATAAAAGACCATTCACACCATTTAAAAATAGGTGAATGTTTTCTTACACTTACAGATGTCTAACATTGTTTTTTCATATCTGGTGCGTACATAATACATACAATATGCATTTAAATTTAGACTAATCTCATTTCAGGTACTCAGTACCCATGTGTAGCTAGTGGCCACCATATTGGACAGCACAACTCTTTTTTTTTTTTTTTTAAGATTTTATTTATTTATTTCACAGAGGGAGAGAGATCACAAGGAGGCAGAGAGGCAGGCAGAGAGAGGGGGAAGCAGGCTCCCCGCTGAGCAGGGAGCCCGATGTGGGCCTTGATCCCAAGACCCTGAGATCATGACCTGAGCCGAAAGCAGAAGCTTTAACCCACTGATTCACCCAGGCGCCCAGCACAACTCTTGAGGTTAGAAAGAAGTTACAAGCCTATGTTAGGTCACACATCAGAAAAATATATTTTATGCTTGCAAATTATAGATTTTTTTATAACTTTGAATTGTCTAAATTTTCTTTAAAGAATAAAATTTGGGTAGTATTTTTTAAATCTGCCCAAATAAATAATCACCAGTTTTTCTTTTGAGTAAAGTGTTGTGGTTATGTCATTTGATTTCATTTGGACTTTTACTCCAAAACTGCTTTTAAGTGTTGTTTTCCTGAGTTTTTTTTTTTAATATCAGTATATTTTTAAGGACAAATGATTAAACTTAAAATAAGGACTTTAAAACACACAACGTATTTTCAGCAGTTTAAAGTTATACTTCATTTTTGCCAACTTGAGAGATATTTACGTATTATTTGTTTTCCGCACTTTCTCACCTTAGTAAATCTGGAAAGCAAAAACTTTGTATTTGCATTTGCTTTATTGAAAGAGACAGTAAACTTGAGGTCTCAGTCTCACCACTAGTCTGTCTTTGTCTGTTGTTAAAATTATGAGCCAGTCTCTATGGCCGCAGCCAAATGAGTAATCACCAGTAATGTGACTCGTGCTGGAAGTGACTCCATCAGCACCTGTGACGGGGGATTAGTTACAGTTTACAGAGCACCGCCTCTTCCCTTCTCTCAGTGTGCCCTAAGCCAAGTAGTCTTTCTCATTTGGGTGTCTGCACTGTTGGAAGCTACTGCAGTGTGTTTCCACGCAGACAGAGTACAGTGGGAAAGGCTTTCTCTAGCTGATGGATGGCTGTTCTCTCTATTTGGAGTATCTCACTGGTTATGTAAGCGACCTCGGGAGAAATTATCCTGACCCAGATCGGAGGATGCAGTAGTGCTTCAGCTGCAGGATTTCTTAGTCGTTAACACCACAGTGCTGATGACAAAGAGCAAGTTGTAATCCTCATCACTGCCAGGCTGAGCCAGAGCAGACAGAAAATCGTCATTTGCTCGTCGGAGACTTGTTAGGTTACAGCTCTGCTTCGTTTTGTGGTCTTGGCTTTTCTTCCTATACAATGACGACGCTGCAAGTGAGCTCAGAAATGCTTGGTTTGAGAGCCATTTGCCTGTGATTTTTGAAGACTAAAGAAGTATTTAGGCTAGATAAAAAATACTGCTCAAGAGTGAAATGGAGATGTCAGCTACTTCTTGACCTTTAAAGCTGTGTCGTGGATTTTTGTGATTTAAAGATACTTTAAAATCTAAAGAACAAAGTACGGTTTGTATTTTTTTGCTTCCTTTTTCTTTTGTCTTAATTTACATTTGGTTTTACTTCTCAGCCTTAGGAATTAAGGTCACTGCCTTTTATTGATCTAGCCTTAGTGTTCTTAGTTTTAAGAAATTTTGACTATTTTTATTTGTTCAGAAAGGATTATTGTGTGTGTAGTAATTTCATAAGATTGTAAAAAGATTAAAAACTAGAGTTTAATTGTTTAAAGTATTACAGCAGAAATGTTTCAGATTAGGGTTTTTAGAATATAGTGTTTTAAGGGAAGTGGGGGTATTTGTTTTGTGAGGGTTTTTTGTGTGGTGTATTCCAGTCCCCACCCCCAACTTGTTTTCTAACAGTATCGTGTTTTTCAATAGACCTGCTTGGGTGGGAATTTGGACTTTGTTCTTTCAAGTCACTCCAGTCTTTTTTTCTTTTTCTTTCTTTCTTTCTTTCTTTCTTTCTTTCTTTCTTTCTTTCTTTCTTTCTTTCTTTTTGGTAGACTAAACCTTGACTTCTAAAATGTTGCTTAGTTTTCTGCTTCAGTATTTTCCTTTAGTGAATTTTATATCATATTTTTGTAGTTAATGAGTGTGTTTTTTTTTTTTAACTTGGAATTGTTAAATGTTAACTGGAGATTGTTAGAAACTCAGACTGCAGACATAAACTCCATGAATTTTCAGTTAAATGTGAGCTTTAACATCGTTTGTTTGAGCAGCTGAGTTGTTTGAGAGCTGTAGCTGATTTATTTTAAAAATGTTTTTTTGAGGAGGGCTCATCTGTTCTCCTCTTCCTCATGTGAATGGAATGTGGTGCAGCATGGAGCCCCAAACAGGATACAGTTGTTCTAAGCATTCTTCCTATAGCGTGGTGTAGGCCCTACTAGAAATGCAGGCTCTCGACTATTTATTTTGGCTTTAGACTATTTTTAAAGTATGGTCAGACAAAGGACCTTAAAGGAACTCTTAACCCATTAATAAAATTGAAACTTTTTTTTCAATTATGAATATTTGATTTTAAATTAGTAATTTTATTTGAATTTTCAAAGGCTTTTTTCAGCATTGGAATAATAGTCTTTTTGTGATTGGGGCAACATTCTACTGTGACTTTAATCAGATGATAGCTCATTGCTTCCCCTTAGGCTGTGGAAGTTCCTCATAGAATGATATATCTTTAGAGTCTTGAATTACTTTGTTATGCATGAGTTCTAGTTTCTTTACATTCCAGTACACCTAGACCCATGAAATATTTACTACAGATTCATCATAAAAGCTGTAGGATCTATTCACTTTTATTTAAATATTAAAGTTTTTATTTTTAAGTTAATAATAGGTCTTTGAAATATGTTCGACTTGGATACAAATATTAATAATGGTTGCATCGTTGATTTGCCACTTTAAAAAGTCAATATGTGTTTTAACTACTTAGTTTCATATGTTTTTTTTCTTTATTTTTCCCATAAAGTAGTACAGTCATATATTTTCAGAGTTGTTATTTAATACATATTGAAACATTTCTCTAACAAGTACTGTAAAACTATCAGCACTTCCTGGGAACTTATTTGTAGCTTAAATATAATTGCACATTTAAAAATTTGCCCTATTTACTATTTTAAGAAGCATGATATACACTTGACCTCCATATGTACATGATTATAAGTATTATTATATCAGAAATAGTCTTTTATAAACTAATCTTTTAACATTTCTGATAGCTAAATTCTCCCGGTGGCTTTCAATTAGTTATCTTAAAATGAGAAATTTTTTTTTAATTTTAGCCTAGAAACTAACTCAGTAATTTAAATTATGATTAGTTGGCCTGTTAAAATTTACCCTTAGAACTCTGACCTACCTTAAAAAGCAGAGTTCTGAGAGGTTTTCTTCGCAAGAACGTTTTTCATATTATAAAATGACTAGGTCTCATAGGAAATGCAAACCACCTGTATTATTTGCGTAAGAAAGAGGCACTCAGACAGGAGTTTACTTCTTTTTCAAATCCTACTTAATTGAATTGTACCTTTAGCCACTTAGATAATAGCTTTTGTGAACCTTTTTGTTAACCTTCACGAGTTAACCTGACATGGTACTGTTTGAAAAGAAATAGAGCATTTGAATAAAGTTCAAGGATTAAATCAAGTCTTGAAAAGGTGCCAGTGTTTTCTAGTTTACTAAAAACTGAACAAATATAGAATATGAAAAATATTACGTATATCATGTCAGTCACATACTGGTAGAACTTTTAAAGTCTAAATTAGATCAATGACCCTGAAAACTTTAGTCACTTGTTAGGTAAAATAATAGGATTTTATGAAATAATTTTAGGAATTTAGTCTTGGCAAATGGAAAATTCTAGTTGGCAGTAGTTGCAGGAGATAGCTAAGTAATGGGGGAATGTCTGTTTTGAAAATGTAATTTCTCACCCAAATAAGAATACTCCTAATACATATGTAGTACTTAAAAGGTTAGCCTTAGGACTAGGGAGGGAGGAACTTTCTGTGTTAGATTTTCCAATCATAAATACTGAAAATAAGTGGGGATATAAGAATTTTTTCATGTTATATTAATTTAGGAAAGAAGATATTATTTCTAAGTTCATGGTATAGTATAGAAATAAGGCATGTTTAAAATGCTTCTATTCACATGTGTTTTGGCTTTTTCAAAAACACTATTACAGACACCTCAATGAATTGAAAGCTTTAAAAGGAATTTCTTAAATACAGAAATTAACTCCTTAACAGCCACTCTGAACTAAAGATCTTGAAAAGTTTTTCCCCATAGTGCGTATTAGTTGTGATTAACAAGATGTTAGATTTCTTTAGGACCTAATAAGGGGGAAGCACAATGGCTTTGAATCTCCTGAGGATTTTTACTGTCTGTGCCAAAAGCTTTGGTTTGTATCCAAATGGTCACAGAAGTTGGCCTTGTAGCAAGAAAGATTCCTCCCTGTTATATAGGTAATTTATAAACTAAGTTGGTTGTTAATTCCATTTTCCAAACTTAGATTCTTTTATCCTAAAGCCATTATATGTTAAGTTTTTAGAAGAGTGCCAGGGACGTGACACTTGATTTTATTCAAGTTGCTTCTGCTTCAGAAGTGTGACAGTAATTAAAAACTGCATACATTGTACCTTTGTTTCCTTCCTTCCTCTTCTGCCTCCCTCACTCCCACCTCACCCCAAGATATGCGTATACTCCTTTTGTAAAAGATGAGTCTTCTTTAAAATAATCAAATGGCCAAAGATCCCCACCTCCCAGCCCCCATTTTTGGTTTGTCTCTTCCTTTGATTTTTAAAGTAGCAGAGATCTGGACTGAGGTGGGTTTTGTGTAATACTTCTTACCTCGCTCTTTTCCTGTTCCCTTCCCCCATGCTGCGCTTACTGAAGCAGCTGGATTTTTATTTGTGCTTGGGGCAGGGGCGGGGGCGGGGGTGGGTAGTACACGGGGTGGAGTTAAAAGACCAGATGCATCCTGATCATTTAAAACCCTTGATGTGAATGAGCTCGCAAAAAAATAACTGAACTATACCTGCTCTGTTTTTATAAAGATTAATACTTAATAATTTAAAAAGAGTTGGTAAATATGCTCTCCTACCCAGCTGACTTTTTCAGAAGCAATTTCTCTTTTATTATCTTAGAAATTTTTATACACATGTATATTTGATTAAATATCTTTTAAAAAATAACATATATCGACTTCATTACTTTTTAATATATTGTATGGATAAAAGCATTTAGATTATAATATGAAAATAGTAATTGGTATTCTAAAATCATTATAATAATGACATTTATATATTGTATTAAAATATACCCTTCGTATTTGAGTATAAAACCCATTATACATTTGAGTATAAAACCCATTGAGAAAATAACCATTATGAATTTTTTTTTTCTCTTACCAGACTTTCAAACCCCTGGTTGAAAAAAGCATACCTAGTTCAATCACTGCGGTAGAATTCCTTGTAGATAAACAACTGGATTTTTTAACTGAAGATAGTGCCTTTCAACCCTACCAGGTAAGAAATTTTAGGTTGCTTTTAAAAGTTAGCTAATCTTTAAACTTCGCTGACATTCAGATATTCTTTTACATTTTCAGTTCAAGCTAACATGTAGGTGTTCAAGGAACCCAGTGCATTCAATAAATTTTGATTATAAGATAAATGGTTCATTTAGCCAATCAACAGATTTGTGTACTGAGAGCTTTCTATGAACTAGGCAGCATTTTGTCACCAGGAATACACAAGTGAGCAAAATTAAGTAACTGCCATTATAAATAATGTTCATCATTAGCAAATAACTGGTTAGGTATTAGTATAAATTACCTTTGTCTCCAGCACTAAAGGTTAAGAATTGGATCAATTAATATAATTAAATGAGATTAGTGTTTACTGTATGCATACAATAATAGTAGGTCTTTTTCTTTTTAAGTGGGAAGTTTCTTTTTAGATTGTCATTAATTGTTTATTTTCTAGATTTTAGTTCCCAGATGCAGTTTAAGTAGAAATAAATTTAATTGGAAAAATATTTTTAGTAGGCTTTTAGATTTAAATCATGTGAAGAAACTCATCAAAAATAGTAGGCCAAATGAGTTTTTAAATTTCTAGTGAAGTTCTGTCAGTTAATATTTTAAGGTAGAGGTAAAAATGCACAGAAGTTTGTTTTCTTTGTATATTTGCATTGCAGATTGAATTAAATGTCTTTCATACATTTTTTATTGAAGTGTTTAAAATAATATGGTAATTGCATTGAAAGAAAAGATGAGTGAAATAGTTTGATTTTTTTGTTTGTTTTAATGGAGCTGCGAGTCAGTACTCCTATTTCATTTCAGAATAGTTACTGTTTTCTGTAAATAAAAGGTACAGGCATTACTTCCTAAAATGTAGAGGCATCGTTTCTATGGAAAGAACAAGAGCTTGAGTTAATGAGCAATGATTTGTCGTGTGTGGACTTATAATACTTAGGGAATTAGAGCAGTTATATGCCTCTTTTGTTAGATCTACTAAAATGAGATGGTATTACCCTGAATTAAATGTTTGAAGTCTACATAGATGTGTTTTTGTCCTTTCACCTTATTTTTCTTATTTCATTAAATGGCCTAGTTTTTGTACTGTTAGCTTTTGTTCTTTCTTTACAATATTTATAGCTAAAAATTCATAGCAAGTCCCTGTTTAATATTGGAGGTGTTAGAGCTTTTCCCTAGGGTTTTATTTTGTTTTGTTTTTAATTGTGAATGCCATTTAGCTTACTATAGGCCTTATTATAATTTGTTTCATTTCTAACAGTCTTTTAGTGGGAATTAGACTGGGTGAGTCTAGGTAAAATCGAACCTTCCAACCCTTAATGTTTTAATTTTGTGGTTGCTGATTAGCAGCACCCTGGAAGTTTCAGCTTGGATTTGATTTAGAGAAGTGAAATCATTATGTAGAAATTACTTTTAAAAATAAACTCTTTTGCCAGGTGGCCTAAAACTCTGCAACATGTTTATTAAAATTATGATTGAAAGAATATGATAACATTTTATAGGATTTTTTGTTTTGTTTACATTTTGAGCTTTTAGATTCTGGCAGTTCTGTCATTTTATTTAAAAAATAAAGGTATAAGAACTAAAGTCTTATTTGATTTGGTAAATTATATGATTGTCTTTGTTAATAAGCCATTTGTATTGCTCAGTTAGTATAGGCAGGTTAATCTCTGGCCTGAAAAATCTATCTTCTAAAGGCAAAGTGAGTCTCTTGACATTTTAACCATTTGTCTTTCACAAATGTGAGTTCTCAGTTCTAGAAAATCAGAAGGAATTACACTAATAGCACTTGACTTAGGGATCCAGCATACATTTATTTTAGAATTTCTTAGGAGTTTTAAAAGTAATTAGATGGTTTATAACAGAGCTTTTTTAATATGTATTTTAATATATTTAGTTTCTTATTAATCACATTAAAAAATATGTAAGGATATTTTATCTGGTATGTAAATGATAGACACCTATTTTAACATTTTGAATGAAAATGTATTCCAGAGACCTATGATGGCTCAGTCTAGTTTTTCAAATTTATTTATTTAAATGATTTTATGAAATATAGTTACATTCTTGATAAAGGAAATAATTTTAGAGTTCATGTAATTAGAGTGGCTTTATCCCAGAATGCTTTTCTCTAACCACTTGTCCAAACAGTACATTAAATTCCTTGGCATCTTAAACATGGCAGCTGTTACTGGCATAGATTTTGTAAATAGTGTCTTGACATATCTCAACTTTAGGGTAACCCTATGTAAGTCAAGGAGCTCGGGGAAAATTGAACACATTTTTTAAATGCTCTCCCTGTTTTTCTCACTTTAAATTTCATGAGGCAATTTCTTCTGAGTCTAGATGTTAATTATCCTTTGTAGACTTCTTAAAGCGTGATGGGGGAAAGCCTTCTTTAGAAATGGCCTTTGTGTATAGAGTGATGGGTACACATAACTTTTGTTTTAAAAATTCGCACAAATGCTTTGCTATGAATCTAAGAAAATGTTTTTGTAGTGAGAATTTCCACCTATCATCTTTCTCCTTGGTCTTTAGCAGATCTGTAGTATACTCCCTTTAATTTCCTTAGTAAAGTTGTGCAGCTCTATTTTTTAATATATCAAATAGTATCAGATTGTTAAGGTAATGGTTAGGAAACAGTTGACTCAAGATTAATACAGATCATTTCACTTTTAGGTCACTGGTTTGAATTCTATACTTACCTCTGATTTCAATGCATTGAATATCAAATGCCATGTATTAAACATGATCTGGTCACTTTTTTAGTTGGGAAATTGGGGTGCAGTTATCATTGTTACAGTTTTCAGTATTTTGGGAAGAAAGTTGAATGAGGAGAAAAACCAAACCAACATCTTATAGATAATATAATCGATGTATATTAATTAGGTCACTGAAGCAGCATTGTTAATTCTGTTTTTTCCTTCCTTATGCACACAAATGAGTTTCTGCTTCCTCCTTTTAGATTTCCTGATCATGCCTGGCTGCAGTTAACTTTCTTTGAAGTAGAGGGGGAAGGGAAAAGAGAGGAAGTAGGAGGGAACTCTGCAGATTGTCCTGTGTCTTTCAGCTAACTGGAAAGAAAGATGAAAAAACCAAATTATTGATTCTGAAACATGGCTTTTATAGTTTGGAGTTTTCTTAATACCTATGATTTTTGTGGTATTGTTTCTTTGAAGGATGATAACAGAAATTTTTTAAAAACTTTTTATTAAAACTTGAAGTTTTGATCAAGTTAATATAAAAAAGTTTGATAATAAAATATGAACATTGAACTTTTAGCATGATTTTGAAATCATCTTTTTCTGAATTTTGGCTTCTAGCCATGCACACACCTGCAGTTTTCAGGTTGCTTGCTTCATAGAGGATATAGAAGAGATTATTTCTTACCTGAAAATTGTACATGACTCATATCAACAAATCTGGGTTGGTCTGGCTTGTTAGTCCAGTATTTTCTAGGGATCACAATTCTCTTTGTTTTTGAATGTAGTAAAGGGATAATACGAAGGGCAGTAGTTTAAAAAAAAAACCATTAGAGATTTGAAGCAGAACGTGCCTGTTCAAACTTATGCCTTATGTTTATCTTAACATATATTAAAATTCATTGTAGTATTAAGATATATTCCCCACTATAAGGTAGAATCATCGTAGACCTGAAGGAATGATTCTTTTTTAAGTTCTGGGTCGTAATAAAGTGGTACAAGTTTAGAGATAAACTTGTTAATTCTACAGTTCTATCATCATAGAATATAGACATTGAACTGCTTTACTAAATATTAGATATAGTGCTTCTGCGCTGAATTGCTGGTTGAGGGAAAAGGGAACAGGTGGAGCAAACCTGAGTGTTTTCTTAGTACCTGGACTAAAAATTGCTTAAAGACTTGAACATAGAAAAGTCTTCAAATATTTAGTGAATGAATGTGTCTGGACTTCATCAGATCTGTGTATCTATCATTTCTGTATTCCTTGGTGGGAACGTTGTTTTCCCTGTTTCAGTCCATTTTGACCCACAAATTTTACATCACTGATGATATAAATTTATTGGCTGTGGTTTCAGAATATCCCTAAGGTAGTTGTTGCTTAACACATCTGGTTTGCTAAAAATAGCTCAAATGATTGCCGAGGATAAATTACCAATAGTTTGAAAGTGGAGTGTAGCAGAGACCTGTATTTTTTCCTTATAAATTTTTTTTTTAAGATTTTATTTATTCATTTGACACAGAGAGAGAGATTACAAGTAGGCAGAGAGGCAGGCAGAGAGAGAGGAGAGAGGAGGAAGCAGGCTCCCCGCTGAGCAGAGAGCCCGATGTGGGCCTCGATCCCAGGACCCTGGGAACATGACCTGAGCCGAAGGCAGAGGCTTTAACCCACTGAGCCACCCAGGCGCCCTCCTTCTAAATTTTTGTTATTGTTCGATGGACTTTGGAATTGCTTCACAACCTGGATGAGATAATGTGTGTGAGGTGAAATTTCGTCCTGTCAGCCAAGGTGAGCAATTAACTATTGGCTTGGTTGTTACTAGTCAGATGTTATGTTTTGTTGAATTAAGTATTTGACATAAATGAGCCACTGACATAAGTTTAAAAATCTTGTTGGTAGTCATTAATTTTACGAGCAGATTTATTCCCCAGGGTACTATGGTGGCACTACTAATAGTTTACAGAAGGAAGTAAACAGACTTCATAGTATTGCTTTGGTGGGTAGAGAAAAAACTTATTTTTTAAACTTTATTTTTACTTCAATTTGGTGTAGATCTATCATTTTATTTTTTATTGTTTTAAAGTTTTTATTTATTTATTTAACAGAGAGAGAGCACAAGCAGGCAGAGCGGCAGGCAGAGGGAGAAGCAGGTTCCTTGCTGAGCAAGGAGCCCGATGTGGGACTCGATCCCAGGACCCTGAGATCATGACCTGAGCCGAAGGCAGCTTAACCAACTGAGCCACCCAGGCGTCTCTAGATCTTGTCATTTTAAGACTAACGTTTCTGTAGAGGAAATGGGATTTTGACTTGGTACAGGATTAATTATTATAGCTATATGTAAGTGTTTCTGTCCCAGAATTCCTCTCAGATTTGTTCTCTTCCTGGTATCAAATTACTGTTTCCCATTTAATTAACTAAAAGAAAAAAATAATTTGACTTCCAGATATTGCCCAACAAACTGTTGTTGTTTTAAAGAAAGAAATTAGATTTTTTAAAAATGATAACTGAACTTTCTGTTAAGAGATAAGTTTTATAGGAATTTATAAGAAACACTGGAAGCATGCCTCTTAGGATATGGGAGTGGAACACACCTACATCTCCAGCCCCCAAGAATGAGAGCTTTTGCAGTGTGGTTGAGAAAGGGAGAAACAGGCCCAGGGCAGAAAGAGAGGGTATAGAGCCCTTAATTTGTCCTCCACTAACCTGTTTATTTACTCACTTGATTCTTCCCCAGAAGGGAGTATTTAAATGGAAATTTTATGCTTAGACTCTACTTCCCTTTGACTTATGCTTAAAATTTTTTAATGTCTGACCTTGGAAACATCCCAGCTGACTTCATTCATTTAACGTTATTTAAATTATGTGGTTTCCCTATGCACAGCATCCTGCTAGGTGCTTAATGGTTTAAAAAATTAATATACTAAGTCATAGTACTTATTTTTTCCCAAGTACTTTATAATTCAGAACAAGAACTTATATTTAAAAATAGACTTGAGGGCGCCTGGGTGGCTCAGTGGGCTAGAGCCTCTGCTTTCAGCTCAGGTCATGATCTCAGCGTCCTGGGATCAAGGCCCGCATGGGCTCTCTGCTCAGCAGGGAGCCTGCTTCCTCCTCTCCCTATCTCTCTGCCTGCCTCTCTGCCTACTTGTAATCTCTCTCTCTGTGTGTCAAATAAATAAATAAAATCTTTAAAAAAAAATAGACTTGATTTAAGGAGCCAAAAATACATAGTAAAGACTAGGAATACAAAGAAAGGAGAAATCAGTAGAGATTGAAATGGTTAAAGTCTCATGAAGGAGGTAGAACTTGAATGGGATTCATTTAAATGGAGATGAAAGTGAAAGAGTAAGGTCAGACACTTGGCAGGAGAGACAGCATTATCATTGAGGAACGGAGGTATATGAGGAAATAGTAGAATATCAGCTAGAGAAGAGAGTTCGAGTTTTAATAGTAGACATCATTCTACATAAATAAGTATTATGGGGTCAGATAAAAGAGGAAAAGGATTGTTAAGTACAGTTATTAAGTGAATTTTTTATCTTGTAGGCTAAATGAATCATTGGAAGCTTTAAAGCAAGAAAATAACAGGGCGCCTGGGTGGCTCAGTGGGTTAAAGCCTCTGCTTTCAGCTCAGGTCATGATCTCAGGGTCCTGGGATCGAGGCCTGCATCGGGTTCCCTGCTCAGCGGGGAGCCTGCTTCCCCCTCTCTCTCTGCCTGCCTCTCTGCCTCCTTGTGATCTCTCTCCCGCTGTGAAATAAATAAATAAAATCTTTAAAAAGAAAAGAAAATAACAAAAATTTCTACATAACAGTGGCATCTGATTATTATAATACATGAGAAGCAGCTAATTGATTGGGTCTTCACTAGAGTCTTTTGTTCTAGAGAATCAGTATAGCATAATGGTTAAGAACTTGCGTTTTGACGTCAGTTCATGCAGACATGGTTTCAAATCCATGCTATTTGCTAGCTCTGTGACATTGGGAAAGTCTAAAGCATTCTAAAGAAATGGTTTCCTCATGTATAAGTAAAACTGTTGTCTACCTCAGAGTTGTTAGGAAGATTAAATGAAATGATATATTGAAGAGCTATTTAACTGCATACAAACTGCTCAGTAGAAGGTACCTATTTAGACAGTTTCTGAATTTCTTTTTGTAAATGGTATCTTAAACCTTTTGGTAGATATTTGAAACTCTTTTCTCCTCCTGTCATACATAACCATTGGATATTTGTCTTCCACCATCTGCACTTCTTATTTTTAACAATCTTTCTTATTTGTTGTCTCTGGAACTCCTAACGTTTCTTTCTACAGCTGATTATAGATAAATTTGTTCGCTGCCTATACAAGCCATGCTCAATGCTCCCTCCTCCTCCACCCACCCCTTCAGGGAACTTTATTTAGATAAGATTCAGTTGGTGAGTTCTTAAATTATTATTTTAAGAAAATGGTATTAGAAAAGATGCAGAACCCTCTTATGATACTACCCGCCAAAAGACTCTTACCTTTTTTTCCCCTGGGGAAAGTCAAAGGTTCAACTTATTGCTGATAGTTATTTTTATCTTTAAAAAGTGTAAGTGTTATTCAGCAAGTTACAGAATTGTTTTTCTTTATTTGGCTCTGGTGGGAGGCCATGTGGATATAGTACTATGTTTTGGAAGTCCTCTAAGCATGGAATAAGAGTTGGACTATATGACCTTTGAACTTGCTGCTTCTTAACACTAATAATTCTGTGAAATTGCTCAAGGTGGAAAAACAACCATTTCTGACCAACATTAATCTAAACCTAAGTTAATCCCTGACTAATTATTTTAGTCTGAGAGATAAGAGACATTCCACCTAATTCTAGGTTTATCTCAAAAGAGAGAACTAATGAGTCAGGCAAATCAAAATTACAGAGGTTAGAATAACATAGTCATTTGTAACAGTACTTAACGAGAGAGCTCTATTTTTCAATTTTTGTTACTGAATTATATTTCGACAGAAGTTGAGCACATTCTCAATTAGTCCCTGAGTTTTTGTATGCATCTTCTTTTTCCATTTCTTTTTTGCATTCATATTAGCATTTGATTGAAATTTAGAGGTGCCTTGTTGCCATAAAGTCAGTGAAAATGAGAACTGTGAGATTGTGGAATATACACTCTGCCAAGAGTGTAAAAAAAATACAGGATCATAGCCATAGCTGTGAACTGACTGTTGGTGGATTATTGGCGTGGTAGGATCAGCATCTGTGGGCAGGCATTGGCCTGGGGGTGGTCTAGAAGATGAGGCCAGAGCAGGAAACTGCTATTGTGTAGTACTTGGCTTTATTCCATTTCTAGTCAAAAGTGACAGCTTGCAATAGTGGAGCCAAGCTGAAGCCTAGAAAGTAGGATGGACTACAAGAAAAGGGGAACCAGTAGTTAAAACAGTCATTGTACTTCCTTACTTAAGTAGGCTTTTTTTAAAATTTAAAGTTGGTACATAATGTTTTAATATCTAGTAGTTTTGTGCTACATTCTGTTTAAGTTATTTGTTTTATGTCCCACCTACCTGATTTTTGTATCACCATAATTTCAAATATAGCTATAAAATATGCTTATTAATGTCTGACAAATCAGATATGTTGGTTTACTCAAATGCATATCTCCTGATATTAAAAAGGGAGTTCTTCGTTTGTAAAAATTGGTTGCAAAACTTGGTGTGTTGAAAATGTATCCATGGAGTCCAGGAACATGTTATTTTGACTGAAATTTGGCCCAAGTGTGAGCTGTTCTGCAATATTCAGATTAAAAACATTTATAAGTCACAGTCTGCAGTAGTTCTCTCTTGGTCCCAAATCTGCTATGATCATATGCTGAAAAATCTGCCAGTCTCTTTGTAATTTTTTTGTGACTGCTGTTATGAATTTAAAGTATGTGAAATTATGCTTGTAGACATCAGATTCAAAAGATTTAAGCTATCCCTAGTTACCATTGAGGAAGATTGTCTGATTTCTGCCAATCAAAGTAGGTTGATATTATTTGTTTTTCTTACCCAATTGCAAGTTCTTACTAAAGCATAGCCATATCATTTTAAAATCTCCAAATTAAAATTTTTATTTCTTTGTGTGTTAATATTTTATATTTGTAAAACTTGACAATTCCCAAAATATTTCCATGTGCATTATTTTAGCAAATCTTTATGATATCCTTATGAGTAAAGCAGATTGTATTATCTTAATTTTGTGTAATGTTCTCAGGGTGTGTATATATATATTAATTTAATTCACACAGGTCTGTGAGAAGTCTTAATTTACAGATGCATAGGTCGCAAAATAGAAACCCTCTTAAAAACTAGCTTAAATAAAAAAGTTGTGGGGGCTGTTATAAAGATGAAGTAGGCAGTGTCAGGGATAGCTGTAGCAGAAAGTACAGCTGAACTTTATTTGGAATAGAATTAGGAACTAGAAAGTCAGGAACGCAAGTCACATAATTCCTTCTTCCCCTCTTCTTCAGTGTCCTTTCTGCAGACAGGTTTCTTCTGCTTACTCATAGGTTTTGCTTCTCATAATAGTAGTTTCCATGTGACTTTTGTGTGTCATTGTCAATTCCCCCACCTGCCCCCCCCTTTACAAGAACTTTTAGATCTAGTATGTGTTTATTTGTAAAAGTAGAGATAGTGTAGGAGAATGAAAGTCTGAAAGGGGAAGATGGAGGAATTATGAGGAAGGGAGAGACAATATATGACAGCAGTTTTTATAGACAAAGAAGGTGAAGTTTAAGGAAGTTGTGACTTGGCATCTAGGTTCATACAGCTAGTGGAAGCTAGCATCATTCTTTATTTGGTACTTTATTTTTCTTAGAGTTGACATCTTTTCTAAATATAAAATTAAACTTTTTAAAAATTTTATTGCCTGCACAATTTCCCTAGACTTTTCAAACCCTGGCATCTAGCTGTACTCCAAATCTGTGCATCATTTTCAGACTCAATTTGTTCCATAGGCAGAGAATCCAAACAGATTAAGACATTTTACACTCTCCTTATTTTCTCAGCTGCCTAGTTTTCTTTGCTGTGCATACAAGTATCCTGAATCCTAGATTTACTCAAGGTTAAAAGTGAAAAGGAATGGAGTCCTTGGGGCACCTGGCTGGCTCAGTGAGTAGAGCATGTGACACTTTGGGATCATGAGTTCAAGCCCCATGTTGGTGTAGAGATTACTTTAAAACAAAAAAAAAGTTTTAACATGAAGTCCATTTCAGACTCTTGCCAAGAGGATTGTCTCTAAAATCCAACACTTCTAAGCTTCAGACTAAATGCAAAACAGCACTAACCCTTAGTCAATAAATAATAAGGATTGGGGACTGTTCATTTATATATTTGAAGGCCTGCTGTGTTGTATTCAGGAATACAAATAAATTGCCTTCATAGAGTTTATAATCTAATGGGAAAAGCACATATAGAAAAATGTAAATGTAGGGGGGCCTGGGTGGCTCAGTCAGTTAAGCATCTGCCCTCAGCTCAGGTCCTGATCCCCGGGTCCTTGGATTGAGCCCTGAATCATTCTTCCTGCTTGGTGGGGAGCCTGCTTCTCCCTCTCCCTCTGCTGCTCCCCCTGCTTGTGCTTTCTTTCGCTCTCTCTCCTGCTCTCTGTCAAATAAATAAAATATTTTTAAAAAACAAAAGAAAAATGTAAATATAGGCAAAATATCATCAGTAGCAGACACCATGGAGATATACAGAATCCACACTGGTTGTGGGAGAGGTAGAAGGGATGCTCCTATTCTTAGAATAGGTGACCCCTAAACTGTCTCAGGATGAATGTAAATTAGCTAAGTAAGTAGGACAGCAGGGCTGGATAAGTACAAGAAATCCAGTGGATAAGCAGAATTTGTGTTGGGTGGTCTACTTGAATACCTAACCGTACCTTTCTTGTGAAAGTGGACTGATGATGGAGAAGGAGGTTTTTTTAACCATTTTCATTTGGGTCAGTCACCTACCTGACTGACTTCAAACTCATTGTCCTCATGGAGTAGAAGAATAATGGATACTTGGTTAAAAAGAAGCATATACCACCATTTTAACCACTTAAATATATACTTCATTGACATTAAGTGCATTCACAATGTTGTACAACTATCACCACTAGCCATTTTCAGAACTTTTTCATCACCCCAGACAAACTCCATTCCTTAAATAGTAACTCTCCATTTCCCAGTAACCTCCTCTGTCCAGCCTCTGGTAACCTCTGTTCTACTTTCTTTGCCTAGACTAGTTACCTCATGTAAATGGTATCATAAATATATTTTTTTAAGATTTTATTTATTTATTTATTTATAGTCAGAGAGTACAAGCAGAGAGAATAAGCAGAGTGAGAAGGAGGTTCCCCTCCTAGCAAGGAGCCCTATACGGGACCCGATCCCAGGAGCCTGGGATCATAACCCAAGCTGAAGGCACTTAACTCACTGAGCCACCCAGGGATCCCAGTATCATAAAATATTTGTCCTTTTGTAAGGGACTTATTCTACTTAATGCTCTTAATGTTTCACTTAATGTTCTTAATGTTGCAGCATGTGTCAGAATCTTACCTTTCTATGGCCATATAATTCATTGTATGTATATACCACATTCTGTTTTTCCATTCATCTGTTGATGGACATTTAGGTCACTTACACCTCTTGGTTATTGTGATTAATGCTGCTGTGAACATTGGTATACAAATTACTGAGTTCCGCCTTCAGTTCTTATGGGTATATACCTAAGAATGGAATTGATGAAGCATTTAGAAATTTATGTTTCACTTTTTGAAGAATAGCCAAACTGTTTTCCACAGTATTTGCATCGTTTTATATTCCCACCAACAATGGTTCCACATCCATAAGAACACTTGTTGTTTTCTATTTTTTTAATAGCTGTCCCAATGGGTGTGAAGTTCTTTGCCCATTTTCGAATTTAGTTGTTTGGTTTGTTGCTGAGTCCAGGAGTTCTGTCAGTCCTTTATCAGATATAGATGCTTTCAAAATATTTTATCCCATTCTTTGGGTTGTCTTTTCTCTCTCAGTAGTGTTTTTTGATGTACTAAGTTTTTAATTCTGATGAAGTCCAATTTACCTATTTTTTTGTTCTTTTTAATGCCTATGCTTTTCTGTTGTATCCGAGAAATGTTTACCAACTCCAACGTCATAAAAAATTTCCCCTGAGGGGCGCCTAGGTGGCTCATTCCGTTAAGTGTCTGCCTTGGGCTCAGGTGGTGATCCCAAGGTCCTGGGATCAAACCCCGCATTGGGCTCCCTGCTCAGTAGGGAGCCTGCTTCTCCCTCTGCCTCTGCTTGCTGCTACCCCTGCTTGTGCTGTCAAATAAATAAATAAAATCTTTAAAAAAAAAATTTCTCCTGAGAGTTTCGTAGTTTTAGTTCTTTTNTTGGAGTTTTGTTTTTTTTTTTTTTTTTTTTTTTTTTTTTTTGGTAGTTTTAGTTCTTACATTTAGGTCTTTGACTCACCTTTAACTAAATTTTTTTATGGGTCATAAGGTCCAACTTCATTGTTTTGCGTGTGAATGTCCAAGTTGTCCAGCACCGCTTTCTGAAAAGAATTATCCTTTTCCCACTGAGTAGTCTGGGAACTCTTGTCGAAAATCGGTTGAACATTTATCCTAAAATTTTACTTTGGTGCTGTCTGTTCTGTTTCCTTAGTCTGTCTGTCTGTCCTTATGTTAGTACCACACTGTTACTTACTTGGGGTGCCACTTTTTTTTTTTCACTCTTCTTCAACTGTATGATTTGTTCAAATGATCGTTAACCCTAAAGATAAATATTTAAGGTACTATTCTGCCCAACTGTTGAAATTCTCTGAAGCACCTGATCAGTCTTTGGGGAGTGTAATTTTTGTCATGTAAATTATTAGACATGGACTTGCCTTGTAGAGAAGGTATGTTTTTAAGATTCAAGGAAAAAAGATCAGTGATTGCTGAACTATATAAGATATAGTTATTCATTCATTGCTGTGTGCCAGTCATTTTGCTAGGTACTAGGAAGTTAAAGACATAAAAATATTTGGTCCTTTTTTTCAGGTCGGGGAGAGACATACTTAGAGCAACATGCTGAAAGTTCTAAAATTGAGGTATCTTGATAGTGTTCTGTGCTGTAGACTCAACTGATGCAGTAATACCAGATATTTGCCTGTTTCTTTTTCTTAGTTTTATTTTTTGCTCAGAAGACAAGATGGGAAAGAGATAAGGAAAGCTAATAATACTAATAGTATTTCTCAATAGGGTACTGTAGTAAGATTCTCTAGCAAAGCAAATCCATCAGAGTATGTGTGTGTATGTGTGCGTGTGTGCACACATGCATGCTCCAAGCTTGTGTAGAGAGAAAGGAGGTGGAGGGAGGAGTTTTAAGGAATTGACTCATTTAATTGTGGGGACTGGCAAGTCTGAAGTCCACAGGGCAGGTCGGCAATCTGGAAGTTCTGGCAAGAGTTGAGTCTGAGTCTGAAGACAGTCTGAAGGCAGATAGAGTCCTTTCCTCTTTGGAGAACCTCATTCTTTACTCTTAAGGCCTTCAACTGATTGGATCAAGCCCACATACCTTAAGGAGGGTGGTCTCCTTTACTCAAAGTCTACTGATTGAAACATTAATCACATCTGAAAAATACCTTCACAGCAACATCTAGACTGGTGTTTAACCAAACAGCTGGGCAACAGAGCCTAGCCAGCGTAACATACAGAATTACCAGTCGCAGGCATCATTGATATTTGGTTCTTTGCTTTGTAGTGAATTGTAGGATGGTAGGCATCTCTGGCTTTGGCACAGTTAAGTATCTTTACTACCTCTTCCAGTTGTTATGCTAATAGAAGAAAAACATCCTCACACATTTCCTCCCTCCTCTTTATTTAGAGCCATTGGGCTACAGATTAAGACAACTGGAAAATTTAGAAAATGACCTAAATGTGAGAAAGTATCATTCCTTTCTGAGTGTTACCATAGTTCTGCTTCTTCTTGAGTCTCAGTAGTATGATGTTTTCTGGTGACTATTACTGGTTCCCTACCAATCCAGTTTCATTCCAGATCACATTCTTACATCACTCACATTCTCTGAGACATAGTTAGTTATTTGATAAAGATTATTAAACATAATTGTAATATTTTTCCATCAGATTTGCAGTTAAAAGGGATATCTATATATCTCAAATATATAGGTGATGTAAAATAGTAATGGATTAAAAGAGTCCAGTGTTTTTCTAGATATTCTTTGCCTGGGAGTCAGGTACTCTACATGGGAATAACATGTTACTGTTCCCAATTAATAATCCTTCACCCCTCTGCCATTTCTGGAATAACCATTTCTGGAAATAGAAAATTCTGTAAAACAGAATAAAATAATCTATGTAGGAAAGGCCACCTCATGTATCTATAGACTTTAGACCTAGAGCCTTTCAAACATTATCCAATATGTGGACTTCAAAATACATTACTTCAGATGGATTTCTTTTTTAAGATTTTATTTTGGGGGCACCTGGGTGGCTGAGTCACTTAAGCGTGGACTCTTAAATTTCAGTTCAGGTCATGATCTCCAGGTCCTGAGATGGTGCCCCATGTCAAGTTCCGTGCTTGGCACAGGGTCTGCTTGGGATTCTCCCTCCCTCCCCTCACCCCCACTTATGTTCTCTCGCTCTCATATATATATATATATATATATATATATATATATATATATACACATATATATCCTTTTTTTTAAAGATTTTATTTATTTATTTGACACAGAGAGAGATTACAAGTAGGCAGAGAGACAGAGAGAGGAGGAAGCAGGCTCCCCGCTGAGCAGAGAGCCTGATGCGGGCCTCGATCCCAGGACCCTGAGATCATGACCTGAGCCGAAAGCAGAGGCTTTAACTCACTGAGCCACCCAGGCGCCCTATATATTCTTTATTAAAACAGATTCTTTTTTAAATAATCTCTGCACCCAATGTGGCTTGAACTCATAGCCCCAAGATCAAGAGGCACATGCTCTACTGACTGAGCCAGTCAGGTGCCCCTAAAAGGGTGATTTTTAAATTTTTTTTCTCCCACATCCACTTCCATTTTCAAGGAATTAAATTCCATCATATACTAATGATTCCTTCCAGTGCTTAACAAAGCTCATTGTTGAGAATTTTTCTTAATGTTTATTGCACATGCATTATATCAGTCAAGCAAATTTGCCTAAGTTGATATCGTCTGACTGGCATGTTGTTTGTGTTGTGGAGGATTATGAGACTCTGCTCTGGCCAAAAGTGTAGTTAATTAATGATGTTCACTACCAGCACTGTAAAGGAGTAGGCAGAACAACTGGTTTGTTTTTATCAGTCTCGATCACTTCCAAGGTATCTCTTTCCCATTTTGTCTTGTTCCACAAATAGGCATAAGTATGCATGTTTGTACTAATATTTTTATTAATGCAGTTTGGTTGATGGTATAACTTGGGTAACTGCCTTTTGCCCCCCAAACTCCATGAACTTTACAGTATGTGATTTAGTGCCAATATTATTATAATTAGAAATAGTTTACAAATGAGTCAAATTTAAAAGTAAAGAAGAACCAAAATCAGCATCCAACAGTTAAGTGAGTTACCAAAGTTTTTGAAATTCTGTTTTAAGGGTGCCTGGGTGGCTCAGTGGGTTAAAGCCTCTGCCTTCGGCTCAGGTCATGATCTCAGGGTCCTGGGATCAAGGCCCGCATCGGGCTCCCTGCTCAGTGGGGAGCCTGCTTCCTCCTCTCTCTCTGCCTGCCTCTCTGCCTACTTGTGATCTCTCTCTATCAAATAAATAAATAAAAATCTTAAAAAAAAAATTCTGTTTTAAGATGCATAGTCATTTGCATACATTCACATATATAAAATGTATCTTATGACGGAATTTTGGCTCTTTCGAAGGGAGGAAAAAGTTTACATTATTAAAGTATCAGACCTTGGTAGTAGCACAACAGGCCAATTCGGACTCAGATCCTAACTCTGCTGCTTATTCCGAAATGTTGGGCAAGGCCTATAACCACTTAAGAGTTTATTTTTCATATATGAAATTAGGTATGTAATATCTGCCTCATGATAGTGTTGCCTGAGATAATAGAAGAACATTATGGCCTATAAAATTTGGGTGATAAAGAGAATAAATATGGTAGGAGTTAAAAAAATAAATAGGTCTGGTTGGGTAAATCTCAGTTAATGATATGTATATTTTCAAGAAGCCCATTAGAAGTAACTTTTTAAAACCCTAAGCAGACAAAATAGATCTCATTCACAGACTTTTACCACTTTACCAATGGGTTGCATATTTGGTGAATTTCCTGTATTCTAGTTTTCTCTTCATTTTTTTCCAGCCAAGATACTTCTCCTGTAGTATGTTATTTCAGTCATTCTTACCAGCACCTTAGCTCCCTTATGCCCTTTATGTCTTTGTCTTTCTGCCATATCTGTGTTTTAATTTCTTATCCTGGATCAGTCCTATTATTTATTTTTTCCATTTTTTATACCCAAAAAATACACTGCCCATTACTGGTTACATGTGGCTATTTAAGTAAATTTAAAACTTCGTCAGAGTAGCCACATTTTAAGTACTCAAATAGCCATATGTGGGACAGTGCAAATATATAACATTTCCATTATTACAGAAAATTCTTTTGGAGAGCCTTGCCCCAAATGCTTAAAAGTGTTTTAAACCTAAAAAGCAGGAGAAAATTACACCCAGGTATTTTGGTGTCACTGTATTGTCTCTGATCTCAGCTGATCCTTTAGTACCAGTTGGCATCCTTTTCTATGCTCCTTGAGTTTTCATTTCCTGAAGGAGTTATTTTAAATTACCACTATTCTACTCAGCTTCCTCCTTTTCTCTTAGTAGAAGACCTTTCTCCTGCAGCACAATGGAAATGGAAGTTACAAGCAGGAACCCCCTTAACTTCCTGTCCTTAAACCTGTTTTTGCACCTTTCCTTACCTCCTTTTCTCTTGTCTAGAGGTGTGTTCCTTTTTTCAGTTTCCTGATTCAGTTTTACAAATATTTATTGGGCACCTGCTATGTCCCAGGCATTATTTCTGGTAGTTAAAGTACAACCATGAATAAAACAAAACAAAAAATTCCTTGCCTTCACACAACTTACCTTGTAGTGAGAAGGGACAGCAAGCAAAGTAATTATTTTAGCTTATTAGAAGGCTGTAAGTGGTATGGAGAAAAATAAAACCTGATAAGTATTAGCTGAAACAGAAAAATAGACCCTGGGCGCCTGGGTGGCTCAGTGGGTTAAACCGCTGCCTTTGGCTCAGGTCATGATCCCAGGGTCCTGGGATCGAGGCCCGCATCGGGCTCTCTGCTCAGCGGGGAACCTGCTTCCTTCTCTCTGCCTGCCTCTCTGCCTACTTGTAATCTCTCTCTCTAAAATGAAGGCATTCGTAGAATAGCAAGAAGATAACTATATAGAGATTAGTAGGAGATGAAATAAGAAAGGCAGATAATGACTTTGTTTTTTGTTCTGGTTAAACTGAAGTGGAAGCCTTTGGAGGTTTTTGAACAGAAATGTGATGTGATAAAACTTTTTTGCCCAGATAATTTAAAGCATACACAATGTAGAATAGTAAAATGAATTCCCATGTACCTGTCATCTGGCTTTAACAATTACCGGTTCATGGCCAACATCATTTCCTCTCACTGCTCCTCATATATTATTTAACTTTTTAAAATCTTTATTTTTTAAGGTTTTATTTATTTATCAGAGAGAGAGAGTGAGAGCACAAGCAGGGGGAGTGGCAGGCAGAGGGATAAGCAGGCTGTCCACTGAGCAAGAATCCCAGTGTGAGACTCATATCCATGATCTGAGCTGAAGGCAGACGCTTAACCGATGGAGCCACCCAAGCATCCCTCCTCATGTATTATTTTGAAGCAAATTCCATATATTATATTATTCATCCCTAAATGATTGTGTATACATATGTAAATTAAAAGGTATTTACATACAGTGAATTCTAATTATTCATAGTAATGTTCTGAAAACTTGTAAGTTCTCAGCAATATCAGGAATGATAGAATTAGCATATGATGTTATATATATATATATATAAATAAATATAAATAAATGGTGATCCCAGTGGTTGTCATTGAGCAGATAAAACCCATGTGTTCTACTCCCTGCTGTACTAAGTTTCAGCACTCAGATCTTATCATTCTTCCCAGTCCTTCTGTATCCTGGCTACTGGGATGACTATATCTACCCCGTTTTGTAAATCCAAATAGACACCTGGGAATGTTTCAGGTTCCTCATTTACCATTTTATATTGGCTTCCAAAAATTGCTGATTCTGCCTTTAACATTACTATATTCATCCTGTCCTCCTCATCTTAATTGTAAGGCTTTCATTCTCACCTAGCTAGACTATTACAGATCTTTCTAAATAGAGTCATTAAATTTTCCGTTTTACGTAATCTCCTCTCCTCACTCAGTCCTTACCAGTGTACTTAAACTTCTCTACTTATGTCTTATTGTTTCATCTGTCTGTGCCTGTATCTGCATTTCCCTCTGTTTTGAAAGTCCTTCTTTTCTGGGTGCCTGGGTGATTCAGTCTGTTAAGGCTCCGACTCTTGATTTCAGTTCAGGTCATGATCTCAGGGTTGTGAGATTGAGCTCCCCCCCGCCACCCCTTCAGGGTCCTTGTTGAGCATGGAGCCTGCTTTAAGATTCTCTCTCCTTCTCTCTTTACCCCTTCTCGCTATTACCCCCATTCCCTGCCCTCACTCTCTTTCCCTGGAAAAATAAATAAATTTATTTATTTTCAAAAGTCCTTCTTTTCTCATCTCCCATAACATGACAGGTGTCCTCGAAACTTTGAAGTTCCAACTCAAAAAATTCTGAAGCTCTACGTATCTGCTTTTCTCAAGTTCTGACTCTTGTGTGATACCTTTCCCCCTATATCTAACTAGTTTGTCTCCCCCCCGCAATCTTTGTCTCACCTCTCTACCCTATGTAAAACTGTTTTAACCTGTATTGCAATGAATTGTGTGTTAATCCCTGTTCCATGAGGTCGTTAAGATCCTCGAGGGTCTAAACTCTTATATGTATTGCCAGTCTACAGAAATAGACACCTGGGGGCGCCTGGGTGGCTCAGTGGGTTAAAGCCTCTGCCTTCGGCTCAGGTCATGATCCCAGGGTCCTGGGATCGAGTCCCACATCGTGTTCTCTGCTCGACGGGGAGCCTGCTTCCTCTTCTCTCCTCTCTCTCTGCCTGCCTCTCTGCCTACTTGTAATCTCTCTCTCTGTGTATCAAATAAATAAATAAATAATCTAAAAAAAAAAAAAAAAGAAATAGACTCCTGGTGTTCAAAATCTTATTGAATGAAATATATTCCCTAACATATTTTACTCATAAGGGAGCCTCTTAGTCCCACACTAAGAAACTATTTCAAACATAATTGCATCAAGCTGTCTAAACTGGTTCCCTCTACCACAGCATACAAGAAGGCAAAAGGAGAATTTTTTAAAAGTCAGATGATGGTACATTGGTAACTTGATAGCACAAGAGGAGAATACAAAAGAAACTAAAAAGTAGTTACAACTCAAATTTTGTCTTTATGGGCTGGTTTGGTATAGAGGCAACAGCACTTTTTATCAGTTAATAATTATGACCGAGTCAGAATAATCAATGATGGTGATAACTGTGAGAACTGGTGAAAAGCTTCAATTGTATTTAGTATGTTATTTAGTGAACAAATTATAGAAATTTTTTCATTCAGAATTAGTAGTATTTTGACAAATTTTCTTATTTCTGTAAGTTACTTTTTAAAACTTCCTTTTTTGTAGATAAATTGTTGAATGTTTAACACACGTTGTTCAGTGTATGTTTGCTTCCCTTTTCTAATTAGTTTTTCTGGATGAGCTAAACCTACCCTTTTAGGAATAGCAAAACAATGATTGGAAATCATTCTAAAGTATATTGTGCCATACTGTCTTCCTTAATAGTACTAGGTAAATAAGATGTTCTTGTGTTAGGATGCTTTGGAGTTACAGTTTTAACTCCTTCCTTTTTCTGAATAACTTGATGCATTTCTCATGTATTTGTATTTACTAGACGCTAATGAAGCAAACAGACTTAAATATGGGTCAGATGATAAACGACTAAATCCTACTTGGCAGATCTAAGTCTATCAAGTTACACGTTTTGTTGATTGTACCAGTTTGCACTGGATTTCTGAGAAGTATAGTACAGTAGTTCTTCATGTTTATAGTTTTATCATTTCCATAGCTGGAAATAGTAGAAATTGGAAATAGTGAAAGTCAGCTCCAAATAGTGTGTGGTGTGGTATTAGTTTTGAAATTATATCCTTTGCATTTTACACTTCTTAAATATTTTATTAAAGTGAATGTTTGCTTTGTATAATCAATATAGTCATTGGCACGATTGTATGTATACTCCAACTTGGTATTAGTTTGTACCTAGGAATTATTTTTAGTAGAATACTTATTTAAAAATACTATGCAAGCGTACAATTTTATTTGCTCCTTAGGTTGAACTCCCTCTCTTCCAGGAAGGTAGAGTGGATACTGCCATAGGTGAAGTGCTCATTTAGGGCAAGGAAGTTCGGGGTGGTTTTTTTTTGCTGTTTTATTTTTTTAAACATGGGCTGTCCTGAAAGCATATTTTCAGTTGCTACTTTGGAAAACATTAAACAGTCCCTAGGCCTTCCTGAGTTTGTTCAGTTGTAAGTTTGAGGAAGCTGCAGTTAGTAAATTGTGGTTGGCAGATGCTGTAAGCAGGTGACTCAGTAAGTTGAACTCATGATGACTCAACTGCATAAAAACCATGCCGATAAATAACTTGAAAGAAAAATTGCCTTCCAAACTTTTGAACCGCCATAAAAAGTTCAAAACTATTATTAAAGGTATCACAAAGAATATTAACGGGGCTTTAGAAGGAAACACACTTTCCTTCTAGTGGTCTTTAGAGTTTTACTTAATTGTTCTGATTTTTGCCCTGTAGTAATTCTGAAAGGACCTTACACCAATGACACTTGGCAAGTTTTAGTTAAAAATGCAGGAATATTGCAGGTCTGCATAAAATTTATGCAAGAGAATATTTCTTTGAAAGGTTGGTTTCGGCAGAGAGATTAGCAGAGAAACCCAAGTGGTAGTCACTGTTGTTGCTGTTTAATTTTTTTTTTTTGAAAGATTTTATTTATTTATTTCACAGAGGGAGAGAGACCACAAGGAGGCAGAGAGGCAGGCAGACAGAGAGAGGGGGAAGCAGGCTCCCCACTGAGCAGGGAGCCCGATGCGGGCCTCGATCCCAGGACCCTGAGATCATGACCTGAGCCGAAAGCAGAGGCTTTAACCCACTGAGCCACCCAGGCGCCCTGCTGTTTAATTTTATTTCTAAATAATCTCTACATCCAGTGTGAGGCTGGATGAACTCGTAACCCTGAGATCCAGAATCGAATGTTCCACCAACTGAACCAACCAGGCACCCATTTTAATTAGTATAATAAAAATAATTTAGTTAGCTTTTTTATTGAACATTGATATAATTGAACAAATAAAGCAAGATATATAGTCGTTTTCTTATGTTTTGATGTAATAGGATATTTATGTTAATATAGTATATCCCATTCTAAAATGCTTTTGGATGATTTTATCTGATAAGTCATATTCTGTTTATGATACCCATTCCAAATCTTAGAATATCATATTCCTATGAACTGATCTTAATTGGGCAAACAATTTTCTGTATTTGAAATAATAAAATAATTTGGTTTATTGGGGTTTCTTTCACTTTTTGCAATCATATTGCTACCATAATAAGTAAACTTTCGGAAACCCAGCAGAGAGTATAAAATTTTGATTCTACGAGTGCATGGTTTGGAAAAAGGTTAAGTGGGAAGGGCGTTGACAATAGGCAAATTCATCAATAGGCGAGTTGATGAATTTGCCTTCTAGCCATGTGTTTAGGGGTAAATTACCTAATCTTTGAATATTTTTTTCTCATCTGTAAAATGAAGAGAATGTCAAACTAGCAAAGGGGTTGTTTCAATTAAATGAAATTAACATTTCTTGCAGTTCTTTTAGTTAAAAATGTTTTTATTTATAATCATAAGTGAATATACTTTGTCTTAAATTGATATTTTTTAAAGGCTGAAAATAAATTTGTCCCATAAGTCATATGCAGTTAATTTAAGATACAGTTATATCGAACCTAAGGATACTATTCATCTAGGATGATTGAAGAGTGGTAATGCCAGCAGTTCAGTCTTTAAGTTTTGGTTGTATAATGTTTTGAGAGGTAACAGATGTGACTGTCATTATATTCTCTTCATTTTGGTTAAATGTGAGTTAAGTTGCAAAGCCTATTATTGAGTTAAGTTGCTTTTTTCAGAAATGGCCATATAGAGATGAGTTTGTAAGAGTGAAGGGGCAGCTGGCCCAAGATACATAAGTAACCTTTATGAATAATTGGGAAATGAGGAAGTTTGATTTTGTGTACATTATATTGGTTTTCTTAAATTGTTGTGTTGGCTCAATACTTTAAAAATAGGNATGAATAATTGGGAAATGAGGAAGTTTGATTTTGTGTACATTATATTGGTTTTCTTAAATTGCTGTGTTGGCTCAATACTTTAAAAATAGGCATTGGGCACCTGGGTGGCTCAGTGGGTTAATGCCTCTGCTTTCGGCTCAGGTCATGATCTCAGGGTCCTGGGATCGAGGCCCGCATCGGGCTCCCTGCTCAGCGGGNTCCCCCCCTCTCTCTCTGCCTGCCTCTCTGCCTCCTTGTGATCTCTCTCCCTCTGTGAAATAAATAAATAAAATCTTTTAAAAAATAATAATAAATAAATAAAAATAGGCATTTAATTCTCTAGTGCAGTATCTGAAATGCTACCTCAGGTTTCTACAATGAATATAAAATACCTATTTTATTTTACATGGGTGCTTTCTAAATTACCTTTTTATTTTTTATTTATTTTTTACTTTTTTTAAAGATTTTATTTATTTATTTGACAGAGAGAGAGAGAGAGAGAGAGAGATATCA
>LNAC01000395.1:1363187-1445274 GCA_002007465.1 Ailurus styani | reverse complement strand
GATCCCAGGACCCTGAGATCATGACCTGAGCCGAAGGCAGAGGCTTTAACCCACTGAGCCACCCAGGCGCCCTAAATTACCTTTTTAAAAAAGTCATTTATTTGTGTTTGTGTTGTTAGGTTTTTTTCCCCCAAATATTCACCGTCAAATGCATTGTTAAGTGTTTCTTTGTACCACAACCTCTCAATTAGTGAAAAATTATTTCCTTTTGCTCCGTGAAGTTTTAATTTTATGACAATATTTATCAAAAATATATTATTGAATTAAAGATTTTCATTTTTGTAAATAGTTTTTTTTTAAGGTTTTTAAATTTTTTTGACGAAGAGAAAGACTGCAAGAGAAGGGAACACAAGCAGGGGGAGTGGGAAAGGGAGAGGAGGGCTTCCTGCAGGGCAGGGAGTCTGTCAGGAGCCTGACAGAGGCCTTTATCCCAGGACCCTGACATCCCAGGACCCTGATATCATGACCTGAGCTACCCAGGTGCCTATAAATAGTTTTTATAAGACATTCAGTAACTTAATAGAATTGCATTAAATAGCCTGTTCTTTTGTAGGCCTTTTTTTTTTCTTTTTTAAAGATTTTATTTATTTGTCAGAGAGAGAGAGAGGGAGGAAGTGAATACAAGCAGGAGGAGTCGCAAGCAGAGCAGGCAGAACAGGCAGAGGGAGAAGCAGGCTCCCTGCCAAGCAAGGAGCCCAATGTGGAACCCTAGAATCATGACTGGAGCCAAAGGCAGACGCTTAACCAACTGAGCTACCCAGGCTTCCCTTTTTGTAGACCTTTAACTCTTATTTTTAGTAACAAAATTTTAAGTAGCTATCTTTTTAAAAGTTTTTGTTTTTAGTAATTTTTATAAAATTATGTAAAGAGTTTGTATCATAATCAGGATATTAAGAGGGGCGCCTGGGTGGCTCAGTGGGTTGAAGCCTCTGCCTTCGGCTCAGGTCATGGTCTCAGGGTCCTGGGATCAAGCCCCACATCAGGCGCTCTGCTTGGCAGGGTACCTGCTTCCTCCTCTCTCTCTGCCAGCCGCTCTGCATACTTGTAATCTCTCTCTCTGTGTCAAATAAATAAATAAATTTTTTTTTTAAAAAAAGGATATTAAGGGAATAAAAAATATTTTCAAGTATATCAAAATCAACAGAATGAACTAGCTAAGTTTCTATGGAATATACTCATTGTACTGAACTATCAGATTGTATCGTATTTTTTTTTTAAAGATTTTATTTATTTATTTCACAGAGGGAGAGAGATCACAAGTAGGAAGAGAGGCAGGCAGAGGGAGAGGAGGAAGCAGGCTCCCGGCTGAGCAGGGAGCCCGATGTGGGCCTCGATCCCAGGATGCTGAGATCATGACCTGAGCCGAAAGCAGAGGCTTTAACCCACTGAGCCACCCAGGCGCCCTGATTGTATTGTATTTGTTATTGAAACTAAGTTTCTTCAGGTGAAACTTCAATATATAACAAAGGAAATTAGTATTAATATGAACAATTATTGACATTCTTTTGCATTTTATTTTTTATTTTTTTAAAGATTTTATTTATTTGACACAGAGAGAGAGATTACAAGTAGGCAGAGAGGCAGGCAGAGAGAGAGGAGAGAGGAGGAAGCAGGTTCTCTGCTGAGCAGAGAGCCCGATGTGGGCCTCGATCCCAGGACCCTGGGATCATGACCTGAGCCGAAAGCAGAGGCTTTAACCCACTGAGCCACCCAGGCGCCCCTCTTTTGCATTTTAAAATTAATTTCTTTTATCATTATGAAAGAAATACATCTTCATTGCAAAATACTTTCAGAAAAGACATAAAAGTATAGCCAAAAAAGACATAATTTAGTTAGCTAAAGAAATTACCGTTAACATTTGGTGTATAATTTCCTTACCTAGATACTATATAAATATATATACATACAACGTACATACATACATATCTTTATAATAGATTTTGATAGTAATAAAACACATCACTCTAATTCTGTAATGTTTTTCTCTTCCTGTGTCATGAGCTTCTTTCTATGTCACTAAGTGTATGCGTACAGAATCATTTTTACTAGCTTTATTGTGTTCTATTTGTATAGGTATCCGATAAACTAAAAAATTGTTTTTCTGTTTTAAAACACATAGACTCTTCTTGTGCATGTATTATTCTGTTATTCATTCATTTTGTTAGATTCTTTTAAAATTAATTATGTGGAAGAGTCTATATTCTAAATGTATACGAAGGTAGGAATAACCTTTTTTTTTTTTTTTTTTTTTTTTTACAAAATCTCACACAACAGTAACAAGGGTTTGGGGGGGAATGGACATGGTGTTGGTGGAGATTGTTCAAAGCTTATGCAAATTTTGAATGAGGATGAACATAAGCAATAATTTTTTAACAGTTTATTTCTAATAAAGTTAGGTAAATATAGTTCTTTAAGGAAAAGAGGAAGGTTGCTTGATATTAAAGAATGTGGAAGGAAGAATTGAGATTCCTGAGTTAAGGAATCAAAAGCAAAAGAAGATTGGGGCAATCCAATCAATATGAACTTTTATAAGTCAGCATGTAGTCACATTAAAAACTAAGAGAAGAGAAAAAAACTAAGAGAAGGAAGTGGAATTGGATGAGTATTATGTCTAGTACAATGTTCAGCTTTATTTGTGTTCTTAGCATTCAACCACTTAGACACACACAAAAAAATGGCATATGAACCAACATTACTTCTGTTATACCAACATCATTCACCTATTTTTTCCAAGTTCCTGAAAGCTAACTTGAATTTCTACAGAAACACCTATTGTTTCAGTATAGGATGTGTTGTCAAGCTACCTTCCATAAAGGTGGTCTCCCATGATTAGTGTTTATATATGTATGCCTTTAATTTTTGCCTTGTCAAGCCGGTGTCATAAATTTTTTAACTTTTCACAATTGATCAGCCAAAGTATTAGAGTACATTTAAATTTTGTGATTCCTGAGTAATTGAAGTGGACTTTTTTTTTTTCAGAGTTTTTCTCACATATTTTTTATGAAGTACTTTTTGTCATTTAGCCCTTATGTCTAACTGGGTGATACTCCTTATGATGTGTAAGAACCTTTTACATATAAAAGAACATTTATTTTTGGGCGCCTGGGTGCCTCAGTGGGTTAAAGCCTCTGCCTTCGGCTCAGGTCATGATCTCGGGGTCCTGGGATCGAGGCCCGCATCGGGCTCCCTGCTCAGTGGGGAGCCTGCTTCCTCCTCTCCCTCTCTCTCTGCCTGCCTATCTGCCTACCTGTAATCTCTGTGTGTGTGTGTCAAATAAATAAATAAAATCTTTAAAAAAAAACATTTATTTTTATATTTTGATAATTATAGTATTTTTCTCAGCTCGGAAATATCAATTTTATTTTGACCTTTTAAGAAAATACTTTGAAATGATACCTTTATGAAATCAACTGATTTGGTCAATAAAATTTTATTAACTTACTGATTACCTGGTTACTTCTAGGCAGTTGAAATAAAATGATAAATGAGAAACATCTCAAGATGCTTAATAAAGTCAAGGAAAAAGACAACATCTTAAAACAAGGTGATATTAAGATAGGGGCATCTTCAAGACTATGAAAGAGCACCGAGGATATAGCAGATAGTTGTCCAAAGTTAATCTTCCAGGAAGATTTGATTGTCTTTTCTTTCCTGTCCTTCGAATTTTTTTAATTTCATTCACATATGCTCTTCATTGAAAAAACAAAAATTAAAAGAAGAAGGATAGTATTTAATCAACTCTATCACCAAGACACAACTACAATTTTTTTTTTTAAAGATTTTATTTATTCATTTGACACAGAGAGAGAGATTACAAGTAGGCAGAGAGGCAGGCAGAGAGAGAGGAGAGAGGAGGAAGCAGGCTCCCTGCTGAGCAGAGAGCCTGATGTGGGCTTCGATCCCAGGACCCTGGGATCATGACCTGAGCCGAAGGCAGCGGCTTTAACCCACTGAGCCACCCAGGCGCCCCACAACTACAATTTCGACATATTTCCTTCCAGGCCCAGGCCTTTATGTGTCCGGGGGATTATTTTATTTAGGACCTTTTTTGGTTTGTTTCAGAGAGGGGGGCCGGGGGAGGGGTAGAGAGAATCTTAAGTAGGCTCCATGCCCAAGGTGGAGCTCAAGGCTGGGCTTGATGTCATGACTGTGAGATCATGAGTTGGGCTAAAATCAAGAAGCAGATGCCTAACCAACTTAGCTACCTGGGTGCTCTATTTAGGACCGTTTAGATCTGGGGTCAGGAAACTATAGTCTGTAGCTAAATCTGACCCGTTGCCCTTTTTTTACTGTTTAATGGTTACTTAAGAATGGTTCATTTTTCAGCTGTTGGGAAAAAATCAAAGGCATATTTCATGCTGTGTTGAAATTAATAAGAAATTCAGATTCTAGTGTCTATAAATAAAATTTTATGAAAATATATATCCATACATGTTCATGTGTTATCTGTGGGTCCATTTTGTGCAAAAATGGCAACATTGAGTATCAGAATATTGCTGCAAAGCCCTAAAATATTTACTCTCCATCCCTTTACGTAAAAAAGCTGTTGATCCACGGGAGCCTGGGTGGCTCAGTGGGTTAATGCCTCTGCCTTTAGCTCAGGTCATGATCTCAGGGTCCTGGGATCAAGTCCCCGCATCGGGCTCTCTGCTCGGCAGGGAGCCTGCTTCCCTTTCTCTCTGCCTACTTGTGATCTCTCTCTCTTTGTGTCAAATAAATAAATAAATAAAATCTTTTAAAAAAAAAAGCTGTTGATCTTTCATGTAGATTCTGTTTTGTTTTTTAAGTCTAATTTTACCTTGACTTTTTTGTTTTTTACTAAAAATTATGTTAATGGCAATATAATTCCCACATTGAAAGTTCTATTTTTTTTTAAAGATTTTATTTATTTATTTGACAGAGAGAGATTACAAGTAGGCAGAGAGGCAGGCAGAGAGAGAGGAGGAAGCAGGCTCCCTGCTGAGCAGGGAGCCTGATGCGGGCCTCGATCCCAGGACCCTGAGATCATGACCTGAGCCGAAGGCAGAGGCTTTAACCCACTGAGCCACCCAGGCGCCCAAAGTTCTATTTTTTTATCCCCTAAGGTCTGACATTTAGGTGTTTGAATTTTTTTTTTTCGTTTAAGTGCTGTGGTAAGTCTTTGTCTGCTCTTTGCATTTTCTTAGAAGAAAAAAAATTTTAAGTGATCTCTACACCCATTGTGGGGCAAGAGCTCATAACCCTGATATCAAGAGTTGGATGCTGCACTAACTGAGCCAGCCAGGCACCCCAGAATTTTTTAGTAGTAGAATTACTGTATCAAAGTACATAAATGTGTAAAATTGCCTTAAATCCTAACAAGTTAGACATCCACTGATGGGTAGTAAAGTTATTACAGACCAGACAGAATAAGGATATGCAAAGGCAAGAAGATATTAAAGGAAGGTAGTATAATGTAGTAAGTGAAAGTGTGAACTTCAGGCGCCTGGGTGGCTCAGTGGGTTAAAGCCTCTGCCTTCGGCTCAGGTCATGATCTCAGGGTCCTGGGATTGAGGCCGCATCGGGCTCCCTGCTGAGCAGGGAGCCCGCTTCCTCCTCTCTCTCTGCCTGCCTCTCTGCCTACTTGTAATCTCTCTCTCTGTCAAATAAATAAATAAAACCTTTAAAAAAAAAAGAAAAAAGAAAGTGTGAACTTCAAGTCAAACTTTTGCTGTTGTTCAAATCCATATACCACCTCACTATTTACAACCTGTGTAACCCTGGACAAATCCAATCCACCACTGCCTCGATTATTCCCCCCCTACCCAAAGATTTTATTTATTTGAGAAATTGCGAGAGAGAGAGAACTTGAGCAGGGGGAGGGGCCGAGGGACAAGCCGACTTCCTGCTGAGCTCAGAGCCCAACTTGGGGCTTGATCCCAAGAACCCAGGACCATGACTTGAGCCAAAGCCCAGATACCCAACAATTGAGCCACCCAGGCACCTCTCTGCCTTGATTTCTCATCTATAAAATGGGAATAACAATACTTGCATCATAAGGTTATATTGAGAGTAAAGTTTTATCACTGTTCGTTTATAGTAAATACTGATGAACTCTGCAAATGAGTGTGGAGCTGGATGCAAGGCTCAGGCTCAAGACCCTGAGATCACAACCTGAAACCAAGAGTCAGGTGCCCAACCAACAGAGCCACTCAGGTACCCCAAGATACACAGTATTTTTAAAGCTGTATCCATTTACCTAGGTTTTCTTTGGAGAAATATTTTAATATTTTAAAATATTAAATATTAATATTAAAATATTAAAATATCCCAGGACCCCAAGATCATGACTCAAACTGAAGGCAGCCGCTCAACCAACTGAGCCACCCAGGTGTCCTTTATGTAGTCTACTTTTATCAGTACTAGTATTACAGGCAGTGTTTTTGTCAGTGAAAATGATTATATTCTTCTACCCAGAGAAATATATTTGATACATAACATAAGTTATCATTATGCTGTGAAGAGTTTGAAAAACAGTAATGCTTGGGGTGCCTGGCTGGCTCAGTCAGTAAAGCATGCAGTTCTTGTTCTTGCGGTCATGAGTTCGAGCCGCACATTGGGTGTAGTTTGGTAAAGAAAAAAATTAATAAAGAGTTTTATTTTTTATTTTTTTAAAGATTTTATTTATTTATTTGACAGGGAGAGAGAGATGACAAGCAGGCAGAGAGGCAGGCAGAGAGAGAGGGGCAAGCAGGCTCCCCGCCAAGTAGAGAGCCCGATGCGGGACTCAATCCCAGGACCCCAAGATCATGACCTGAGCCTAAGGCAGAGGCTTAATAACCCACTGAGCCACCCAGGTGCCCCTATAAAGAGTTTTTTTTTTTAAAGTTAAAACAGTAATGTTGTTCAGTATATTTTAGTTTATACAGATAAACTGAACGCATTTTTTACTATGAGTTAACTAAAACTATGGCAGTCTTTTCTGAGTTGGGATTCTTTTAAATGTAGTTTGGGATTTGTTTTTTCTTTTGTATCAATAATTTTTGATGAAAGCCTTCAGGCCAAAGTCACTTTTGCAAATCAGAATGTGTCAAAATGAGCTGAAGAATGAAGAAAATGAAGGTAATTACTTAAAATGTCCAGTGGAAGTAGAGATCACTGTAGTTAGAGCCTTTCTTACTTTATTTAAAGGACGTTTACCGTTATATTTGAATTCCTCAGAATTATGAATTGCCAGGTATTCAAACAGAGGAAATATTTTTTAACAGAAAATGAACTTTGAAATTCATTCAATGATGAAGGTATATATAATGAAAATAATATTGGAATGTTTCACGTTATCAGTTGTTACAAATTTGGGNTGCCTGCCTCTCTGCCTACTTGTAATCTCTCTCTGTGTGTCAAATAAATAAATAAAAATCTTTAAAAAAAAATAAATAAATAAATAAATAAAGGACGTTTACCGTTATATTTGAATTCCTCAGAATTATGAATTGCCAGGTATTCAAACAGAGGAAATATTTTTTAACAGAAAATGAACTTTGAAATTCATTCAATGATGAAGGTATATATAATGAAAATAATATTGGAATGTTTCACGTTATCAGTTGTTACAAATTTGGGAAATAAAGACTAGAGAAACATAGAACTATACACATGAAATTTAAAAATCTTGAAACTTGAAAAATTTAGAATCTTCTCTTTCTCACAGTATATACTACTCTTTTTTTTTTTTTTTAAAGATTTTATTTATTTATTTCACAGAGGGAGAGAGATCACAAGGAGGCAGAGAGGCAGGCAGAGAGAGAGAGGGGGAAGCAGGCTCCCCGCCGAGCAGGGAGCCCGATGCGGGCCTCGATCCCAGGACGAGATCATGACCTGAGCCGAAAGCAGAGGCTTTAACCCACTGAGCCACCCAGGCGCCCTATACTACTCTTAATTTTACCATTTCCTTTTTTAGTTTATTAATGAAGTAAATAATGGCAAATGGAAATTTCAAGGGGAGATTACAGTGAGAAAAAGCTTCAAGGTAGATTTTTGAGGATGATTCCACCCCCCCCCCTTTTCTTGGTTAAAACTCTGGATCAAGCTACATTCAGGGTTTTATAGGTAAAGATAAATCATGTTATTGCAGAGGGCCACATATAGTTGTATTATTTTTTTTTTAACATTTACTCAATAAAATTGCTTTTCTGAAACTAGGAGCCGTGAGATATGGTAAATATAGGTACATAGGAGATCCTGCAGGTTCAGTTCCAGACCACTGCAATAAACTGAATATTGCAATAAAGTGAGTCAGATGATTTTTATGGTTTCCCAGTGCATATAAAAGTTATGTTTACACTATACTGTAGTCTATTAAGTGTGTAATAGCATTATGTCTAAAAAAGGTCAATGTACGTAGCTTAATTAAAAAATACTTTATTGCTAAAAAATGCTAGCCGTCATGTTAGCTTTCACCCAGTTGTCATCTTTTTGCTGGTGGAAGGCCTTCCTCAATTTTGATGGCTGCTGAGTGAGCCCAGTGGTAGTTGTTGAAGGTTGGGGGGCTGTGGCAATTTCTTATAATAAGACAACAGTGACTTTTGCCACATTGATTGACTCTGTTTCATGACTAATTTCTCTGTACATGGAGTGCTGTTGGATACCATTTTACCCACAATAAAACTTTCGAAATTGGAGTCTGTCCTCTCAGTAAACCCTGCTGCTGCTTTATCAGCTGAGTTTGTGTAATATTGTATGTAAGTCTTTGTTGTCAACATCCTTCAGAGCATCTTCACCAGGAGTAGATTCCATTTCAAGAAACCACTTTTGTTGTTCATCCATATCTTTTCAAGTTTTATCATGAATTGTAGCAATTCAGTCACATCTTCAGTCTCTACTTCTAATTCTAGTTCTCTTGGCTCTTTCCACCACATCTGCAGTTATTCCTGAAATCTTGAACCCTTTCAGAAGTTATCCGTGAGGGTTAGAATCAACTTATTTTGAATTCTGTGAATGATGATATTTTGACCTCTTATCATAAATCATGAACGTTCTTAATGACATCTAGCATGGTGAATCCTTTCCAGAATGTTTTCCATTTGCTTTGTCCAGATTTCTCAGAGGAGTTACTATGGCAGCTATACACTTACAAGATACATTTCTTAAATAATAAGACTTGAAAGTTGAAATGACTCCTTGATCTATGGGTTGTAGAGTAGATGTTGTGTTAGCAGGCATGAAAACTACATTAAATGTACATCTCCAGAGCTCTTGGGTAACCAGGTGCATTATCAGTGAGCAGTAATATTTTGGAAAGGAATCTTTTTTCCGAGCTGTAGATTTCAGCAGTAGCCTTAAAATAACAATAAGCCATGTTGTAAACAGATGTGCTGTCATCCAGGCTTTGTTCCATTTATAGAGCACAGACAGAGTAGATTTAGCATAATTCCTAAGGACCATAGGGTTTTCTGAATGGTAACTGAGCATTGGCTTTAATGTACAGTCACCAGCTGCATTAACCCCTAACAAGAGCATCTGCCTATTCTTGAAACCTTTGAAGTCAGGCTTCTCTCTAGCTATCCAGGTTCTAGATGGCATCTCCAATAGAAAGCTGTTTCACCTACATTGAAAATCTGTTGTTGATTGTAGCCACCTTCATTAATTACTAAGCTAGATCTTCTTGATAACTAGCTGCAGATTTTATATCAGCACTTGTTGTTTCACCTTGCACTTTTATGTTGTAGAGATGACTTTTTCCCCTTAAAACTTACTTACCATCCTCTGCTAGCTTGAGACTTTTCTTTAGCTTTCTTACCTCTCTCGGCCTTCATGGAATTGAAGAGTTTGGGCCCTGCCCTTGGATTAGGCTTTGGTTTAAGGCCTAGCTGGTTTGAGCTTCTATCCAGACCACTCTGATTTTTCCATATCAGTAGTAAGACCATTTTGCTTTCTTAACATTCATGTGTTCACTGGAATAGCACTTTTAATTTCCTTCGAGAACTTTTCCTTTGCATCCACAACTTGGCTAACTATTTTGCATAAAACACAGGCTACCCTTCAGCCTGTCTTCGTTTTTGGCATGCCTTCCTTGCTAAGCTTAATCATTTCTGGTTGGATTTGAAGTGAGAGGCAAATGACATCTTTTCACTTGAACCCTTAGAAGCCATGGTTGGGTTATTAATTGGCCTGGTTTCAGTGTTGTGTTTTAGGGGACAGGGAAGCCAGAGGAGAAGTAAAGAGACCAGGAATGGCTGGTTGGTGAAAAAAGTCAGAACGCACACATTTATCAGTTGCATTTGCTGTCTTATATGGATGTGGTTCATGGTGCCATAAAACAGTTACAGTAATAACATCAGAGGTCACTGATCACCGATCACCATAACAAACATAATAATGAAAAATTTAAAAATACTGCAAGAATTACCAAAATGTAATACAGAGGCTTAAAGTAATAAGCAAATGCTGTTGGAGAAACGGCAGCCATATAGATTTAGTCAAGCCAGAGCTGCCACAAATCTTCAGTTTCTAAAGCACAGTAAAATGAGGCATGCATGTACATGATTTAGAAAGATTGGTAGGTTATTTTAATCAGGACAGTATTCGAAAGGGGGCGTTCTAGAAGGGTGATTTATTTTAATATATAGTATATATTGTAATATATTGACAAGAAGATTGTTAAGACTATGGCAAAAAAAAAACTTTAGAAGAAACAGTGTAAAAGCCCTAAAAGTAGAAGAAAGATTCTATTTTTTTGTCTTATGTGCTTGTAATTCATAACATAGTCCCCACTCTGGATTCACTCCTGAATTCAGGCTTACTCGCTGATTTCTACAACCAGTCAGTGCCTTTATTGTGTTTGGCAAGAATTTCCTAAGGCCACCGAAGCTATTTGCAACAGATCATTGCTTCTAAATCTTGCATTTTTATTTTTAAAGATTTTATCCGTTCATTTATTAAGGGAGAGAGAAAGAGCATGAGCAGTGGGGAGGGGCAGAAGTAGGCTCCCCAATTCGCAGGGAGCCCAATGCTGGGCTTGATCCCAGGACCCTGTGATCATGACCTGAGCCTAAGGTAGTCACTTAACCGACTAAGCCACCCATGCACCTCCAAAAGCTTGTAATTTTTAGAAGTGTGGCTTGATTTCCATTGAAGTCAGTTTTGTTCTCTAAAAAAAGTCATACAGATTAAGGAGGAAGATTGAGTGAATTATATAAAGCAGCTTATTTCTGATTAAGGTACATAAAGGTCTTGCATAATGTTTTTGGTTTTTAGTGTGGATGTGTAAAGTCTCCCAATACTCTTGACTGTGGAATACCGATATTTTATTTATATACAGGAAATCAAGTAATTCATAAATTATGATAATTTAAAATTCTGTCTAAAGCTTAAAATTTTAGTAGTGATAATAAATCTTATAACCTTTAGGTTTTATCATATAATGTGTTGTGAAGAGTCATCACCAAATTGATTCACAATTATGTTTTAGAAATGTTTTAGACATAAGTAGGATTACCTTTATGTAACAGAAAAAACCCCAGGTAAATTATATGGAAACTGTTGATCATTTCTCCCAGTAGTGTATGGAGGCAATTTTGTGGCAAGATGTGGTTAACATTTTCTTCCTCTTTAACCCTAATTGTTTTCTTTTTCAGAGTATCATATAGTTAGCCCTTGGAGGACATAAAAAGAGAGAGAGAGAGAGAAAGAGAGAGAGAGAGAGAGAGAGAGAGAGAGAGAGTGTGTGTGTGTGTGTGTGTGTGTGTGTGTATTCATCCATCCCTGTTTGGGTCCTCCCCTCCCCTGTTTTTTGTTTTTGTTTTGATGAGTATTCCTTCGAAGACCACATAATTAAGATTAACTTAATCTCCCCATACAGATATAGTTAAATTACCTTCTCATGGAAAAAAGACCTCCATTTTCAATCTTAACTTTTAACCAGAGATGTTAAAAAATTTGTCCCTTGTATGTTTATAATCCTGTAAACTACTGAAATACTGAGTTATGAATATAACTCAGATATTCATAACTCAATATTTCAATTGTATTTATATTTCTTGTTTCATGGAAAGGATAAAACACTTAGTTCTAAGATCCTATACTGTTTGTAGAACCTGTTTGTAGAACCTGAGTTTTAGATAATTTGTTATTTTGTTAAGTTCTTATGATTAAATGATGATGCTCTGAGAATGGATAGTATTGAAAACACGAAAAATGGGGGAAACTATGGTGGTGTTTTCATTTTATGTATAAAAGGTTTTTTTCTTCTTGAGGTTTTATTTATTTGAGAGAGTGTGTGTGCAAGAGAGAACTCAGTGGTGGAGAGGGAGAAGCGGTCTATCCATCAAGCAGGGAGCCTGATGCAGGGCTTGATCCCAGGAGCCTGAGATCATGACCCAAGCCAAAGGCAGCTGCCCAACCAACTGAGCCACCCAGGCACCCCAGAAAAGTTATTTTTAGAGAAAAAACATAATATACCAAAATAGTTCTAATTTTCTTTAAACTGTTGACTGAAACTGGTTTGTTTGGATCAATGTGGGATAAAGAACATCACTTTATTTTTTCTATTTTTGTTTCTAAGTAAAAATAAAACTAATGCTGAGAATATTGCTTAAAATATATATTAAAAATTATAAAATATTGAAATGTTGGAGTTCGCTATTTTCCCTTATACAACAGAATCATTTTATACCTAATAAAAATATACCTAAACAGTATTTAAAATTTCTGAACATCATTCCCATTTCCAGAACTGTTTACCGATTAATGACTAATTGAAAACAGAATTTCATTGCATTGAGTATTTATATCATTTCTATTAAGAAATTATTAGAAATTGGGGGGTGCCTGGGTGACTCAATCGTTTGGTATCTGCATTGGGCTTGGGTCATGATCCTGGGGTCCTGGAATCCAGCCCCAAGTCAGGCTCCCTGCAGGCTCCCTGCTCGGTGGGAAGCCTGCTTCTCCCTCCTCCACTCCCCCTTCTTGTGTTCCTTCTCTTGTTGTGTCTCTCTGTTAAGTGGGTGAATGAAATCCTTTAAAAAAGAAAGAAAGAAAAAAGAAATTATCAGACTTTTCTCACATGGTTTTAAAACATAAATAACTAGTGTATAACATAATTTCCTTGATTATACAAATGAGGCAAGAATTCTATGGATAATAGAAAACATTAGCCCATTTCCTCTTTCTGCCATTTTGAATCTTTATAATTTTGCTTTTGAAAGACAGAATTCTATTTTTTTGTTTGTTTAAATCATAGTCTTGATTTTAGGCTTCTGTATTAACCAAAACCAAGCAGGAATTATGCAAACATGTACACCCAGGACTTAATTATCTATTGATTTTAATTACGTGAAAATTTTAAGTATCTTAATATTTTATATGTAGAGAAATTTAAAAATTAATCTCTGGAGTTCTTAATAAATCAGACATATGAAACATAGGATATTTTAAAAATTGAAAAAAAAAGTTTTTATTCTCATTCCAGTACTTTTTTGGGGAAATATGCACATAAATTAAATGTAAAGAAAATCCATCTCAAGTTCTTTGCCTGGAAGTAAAATCAGAAATCTCTTTAGTAGTTTTCTTCTCTACCTTCATATTGCAGTAGAAATTGTATTTTAAAGTCTGTCACAATTTATTATTTCACAGGAAAATACAAACACACAGATCTTTTACTTGGTTTGGACACAAACAGAATTAACATTTACAACATTAGAGTTTTTTTCCCCTCCAAATAAATCTCTTTTTTTTATGCTACCTGTAAGACATATACATTTTATTTATTTTTTTTAGTTGTCATATATTATTTGTTTCAGGGGTATAGGTCTGTGATTCATCAGTGTTATACATAATACTCAGTGAAGAATAGGATTAATGTTGGAACACTATCTTTAAGAAAATTCTCATTTTTCAATGTGTGTACCTATTTTTACTCTCCTATGAACTTCATAGATGTGGATGGTACCAATCTTTGTATTCGATGAGTATAATCCTCATTGACCTAAGAGAGTAAATCGTATCTTTCAAAGTGGGTGATCTTTCTACTTCAAAATTGTATTATATTTGGAAGGCTGAACATAGTACAGGAATATATCAGGGAAACTCATTTATTTGTGAACGTCTTAAAATAATTTGTCTCAATATATTTTTTTCTTTATTAATGAAAAGATTTGGTCATTGAGTTACTTTCCTGTGCTCATGAATATGTATGTATATATATTCATAATATGTATATGTGTATGTATATATTTGTATATATGTGTACATAACATGTGTGTATATATACACGTATATAATGCAGCCATTTATGGAAACAGAGTTTGTAGTCGATTTGCCATAAAACTGCATTGCCTTGATTAGAAGTTTCTAATCTTGCTTTATACCAATAATTCATTTGTTCTTATTTTAAATCATGGGTAGGCAGATTACCGCCAGAGGCCAAATCCAGCCTGCCTCCCTCCTATAAGGCCTTTCTCCCCCCCATTTTGCTGATAAAACATTTAGGCCTTTTGCATTTTTAAACAGGAAAAAAAGTCACAAGAAGAATAATACGTCATGACACCTGAACATTCTGTGAAATTCAAGCTTCATAGAATGCCAATAAATAAAGTTACTAGAACACAGCCATGCTTATTTGTTTACGTATTGTTTATGGTATTCTTTGGGAGCTTTTGGTACTACATTTCAGAGTTGAGTACTCGCAATAGAGATAGTACGACCTTGAAAGCCTAACTTATTTACTGTCTGGCCCTTTATAGGAAAAGTTGGCAGACTTTTTTGCCAATCCTTGGTTTAAATCATGAAAATATATGGAAGCTTTCATTGGTAGATTTAATTAAACTGCAGATGGTTTAGACAACTGCTCTTTGAAGATCTTTGTAGTAGCTCTCAGACTAAGTATGTTTCCTGTTCCAGTAAATCCTTACTAACAAAGTGGATTCTTTTATAAGTTATACAGGAATGATATAATGACACCCACTATGATAGTAGTGGGTGTTGCTCTTGACCTATATGGACTTAACATTCATGTTTTTAACTGTTAGCTAGCAACCCCAGGGATCTAAGGACAAGTAATCATTTGTAGTTTTGCTGAAGCATGAATTTAAATTATGACTGTGGGAAAATGGCATGGCAGTGCATGTTCAATCACCTAACCTGATAATGCAAGATACAGGTATTTACTTTTATGAATAACTCTTAATAAACTGTGATTTTTTTATGGGGAAATTTATGTAATAAGAGGTCATGACAAAGGTCAAGGATTTTATTGCAGGGAGGAAAATCATTCCATTACTAAACCACATACCAGTATCAGTTTAAAAGCAGGTATTAGGTCATTGTGTATCAGAAATTGTCCAAAGTAAAAGAAAGTTGGTTTTGAGATACTTCTTGTATTCTAAAAATGAAAGTGCTATCCTAGGGGGCACCTGGTTGGCTCAGTCGGTTAAACATCTGCCTTCTGCTCAGGTCATGATCCCCAGGTCTTGGGATCAAGTCCTGGGTCAGGCTCCCTGCTCAGCGGGGAATCTGCTTCTCCCTCCTCCCTGCTTCTGTGCTCTCACTCTCTGGCTCATGCTCTCTCCCTCTCACATAACTAAATAAAATCTTAAAAAAAAAAAAAAAGTGCTCTCCTAGACATCAGTTAGGACTTTAGAGCAAATCTCTGACAGCTATTAACCCATTCAGTTGAGTCACCTAGATAGAAACTAACTGCTGGTGTATTCTCTAATTCAAGCCTCTATTGGCTGTTGTGTCAGTGGTTACATCTAGAGTATATGTGACATAAAGAAAATATTTGTTGTTGAGGGCGCCTGTGTGGCTCAGTGGGTTAAAGCCTCTGCCTTCGGCTCAGATCATGATCTCAGGGTCCTGGGATCGAGGCCCGCATCGGGCTCTCTGCTCAGCAGGGAGCCTGCTTCCTCCTCTCTTTGCCTGCCTCTCTGCCTACTTGTAATCTCTCTCTCTCTGTGTCAAATAAATAAATAAATAAAAATCTTTTTTTAAAAAAAAGAAAATATTTGTTGAACCAGTAAGGGGCACTTTGTCATAGTAAGACAAATCGTTCCTTTATTATCTTAGAAAATTTGTTATATATATTATGATCACACTGCCATAATATTCCTATCATTAAACCTCGTCAGGCATATCTGAATATCTTAGTGCCATAATCTTATTTCTTTATACTATCGTAACTGTTACTTTTTTCCTTTGAACTGGAATTACTTAAAAAATAAGGTTAGTACAGTAGTCTTACTATCCAGAATACAAACTCTATCCTGATTTTAATTTTTATATTTTGAGAAATGCTTTATTTTTCTTTACACATGAAAAAAAATCTGGTTTTTTTTTTATCTCAAATAGTAATTTAGGGCAGTGTTTACCTAGAAATAAAGCATTTGAGAATTTGTAGGTCATGATGAAGTCACATTGCCAAAGAGATTATATTCTCTTTGATGCTTTCTGATTGTAAGATTGCATGAATTTAGCATCCTAAGTCTCCCCTCTTAGATGAGTGTTAGATGGTTGCTACATATGGAGTTTTACATAACTAATGTGAGGGGTTTATAGCAATATAACTTCCACCTGATGTTCAGCTCTTCACTTTTGACCCATTCTGACTAAAATAAGATAAAGTCTTTTACTTCTTTTACTGCCCTTTACTTCTTACATATAATGTGAAGAAATTTGTCAAATTTTGAAAGGCAGTTATAGTAAACAACCTAATTCATTCCTTTTCTTTGTACTAATTCGGGGGAGAAAGAGTAGGTGAAAGGAGCCTGAGCTCTTTAGAATTATGAAACTAGTTTCAAATGCCGGGTGTTTTCATCACATTCTGACTCTATAGCCATGGACCTCTCTGTGTATAACATGTAAAAAGGGCATTAATAATTTAGGGCTCAGAAAAGTGTTATAAAAATTGATTTGTATGAAAGCATCTAGCATGGTATCTGCTATAGTAAACATGCGCAATCATGTTAGCTGTTGTTATATACATTAAGGTACACCACTAATGTTCAACTTCTATCTTTGCAAAAGATAAACAGCAGCATACAAGTGAATAATAAAGGTAGTCCAAAGCCTCACTTTAGGCATCGTTTAGAACTTTTCCATATTTTCTGTATAAGCTTCTAATAAAGCAGATCCTGCTTCCTTGATTTTTTTTTTCCCATTAGTCATTTGCTGGAAGTTATAATTTGCTAAATAATACATTGGATAGAATTTATAGAGAAGAGGAGATTCACAGAGGGTGCTGTTGCTTAACTGTCTGGGTGATTTCTTTTGGGGAAATTGAAGAAATACATATTATTTCAGTTAATATAAAAATTACATGTGTAGGTAACTTAGCCACTGAAAAGTGAAGTATTGTGTCGTTGATTTTTTTAAATCTCATACAGACTCAAGGCACAGCTGAAGTTCTTTATTAATCAACTATATTCCAAAAGACAGTAAATATTCATATTAATAATTAATATTAATTACAGACCCTTAGTTTCTCTTCTCTGTGAGTTTGCCTTATAGCCTTGCATCTGATTTTTAGCACTTTCACAAAATTGTTCAAGTCAATAAATAGAAAAACAAACCCCACCTTATTTGGCTATTTAGTAGCAACTCTTAGAAGATTTGATCATTTATCCTTTAAAATGGGAATAATGACTACAATAGAAATACCTATAGGAGCACCTGGGTGGTTCAGTCAGTTAAGTGTTCAACTCTTGATTTCTGCTCAGGTCATGATCTCACCGTTGTGGGATCCAGTCCCACATTGGTCTCCATGCTCAGTGTGGAACCTGCTTGAGATTCTCTCTCTCTCCATCTCCCTGTGCACCTCCCCCGTTTGCTCGCACACTTTCTCTCTCTCTCTCTCAAATAAATAAAAATTTTTAAAAGAAATATCTATAACTTACAGAACACTATTCATAAAGAAGTACTTCACCAACAATGTGTGACTATCGTATTCTTGGGTTTTAATTGATTTAGTAATACCATGGATAATTCAGAATTGGATGGCTTAAGAAAACTAGTTTCAGTTATTTTTTCAGTCTTACTAGGAAAACATATTCATTAAGATGGAAAGAGGCAGATATTGGTAACTGCTTTATAGATGAGGAAATTGATATGTAATTCGAACTTCTATAAGGTCATTTCAGTAAATACATTCAAGTTACCAGGGTTTTTTTGTTTTGTTTTGTTTTGTTTTTAAGATTTTATTTATTTGAGAGAGAGAGAGAGAGAGCAAAGTGGGAGGGACAGAGAGAGTAGGAGGCACAGACTCCACACTGAACAGGAAGCCTAACTCTGGGCTGGATCCCAGAGTTCATGACCTGAGCTGGGATTATGACCTGAGCTGAAGGCAGTCAGAGGAGCCTGGTACTCCTGATCTCAGGATTGTGAGTTCAAGCCCCTTGTTGGGTATAAGGAGTGGTTACAGATAAAATTTTAAAAAAGGAAAAAGGAAATGAATGGGTCATTGTTGAGGAGGTATTTGTATATTTAATGATCTTGGAAATACAGCCCATTATCTTAATTTTTTAAATAAATAATGTATATATAAATAAATGTTGAACATTTTTTTATCCCAATAGGTTTTTTTTTTTACAAAAACTCTACACCCAACTTGAACTTGAACTCATGACCCCAAGATCAAGCATCACATGCTCTACCAACTGAGCAGCCAGGCACCCCTAATTCCAATACTTTTAAAATGTAAAATTTCAATATAGGAGATTGGTTTTATAGAGCATACCTGTACCTGTCTACAAAGTATTGTCAGTGCTGCTTTAATAGCAATTTATTAAACCCTTGCACCCCAGAGTATAAAAACTTGGGAGCAAGAGACCATGGTAAACTTCATACAAGTTAGCATTGACACACACATGATTCTGTGGTTTTCTAGACAAGTGCCCATCTTTCTGCCAGTTTAATGTCTAGAATAAGAGAAGAATGGTTGTAATAAAGGTAGGTGTTCAGAGAAGACTCACAATTACAGAAACAAACCTGAATCCAAATGTTTTAAGGACCACAGGGTAGGAAAGTGATTAGGCTTGTGTTTGTTTAACTTCAGGGAGTTAAGCTTGGATCTGTGTGTGGAAGTTAAAGTAAGAAAGATTTTAGGGACGCCTGCGTGGCTCACTTGGTTAATCAGCTGCCTTTGGCTGAGGTCACGATCCCAAGGTCGTGGGGTTGAGTCCCGAATCAGGCTCCTTGCTCGGCAGGGAGCCTGCTTCTCTCTTTGCCTCTGCCTGCCACTCTCCCTGCTTGTGTTCTCTCTCTCTGACAAATAAACAAATAAAATCTTAAAAAAAAATTTTAAAATAACTTCATAAAATAAAATAAAATGAGTGTCTTATAAAAAAAATAAAATAACTTCATAGCTGTCAGAGCTATCCGGAAATGGTAATGGTTTTCCTTGGGAAATAGAATGTTTCCTGTGTTTTGTCTATCATAGACACACCTGATGTGCATCAAGAGGTTTAGAGTCTAGTCTTTCCATTGTATTTTCTCTTCCTAAGATGAAGAGGTTAACTTGAGTGGGCAGTGCATTCATTATTAAAAGGGTGTGGAGAAAAAGGGATTCTAGAAAGTTTCTTTACAAAAAAGAAGAACGTCATGGACACTTTCCCCCCGAATGATAGATTTTTTCCTACTTTTGTATGATACTTTCCCGCTCCAGTATTTCCTCTGTAAAGTAGCATTTGTGTGTATTTTCCAGGGAATATAGTTGATAACTTTAAAGTCTTCTATTTCTTCCTCTTGGTGTTCACTAGGTTTAAATGATGTATCAGCGTATTTAAATAGCACACTATTATTGTAAAAATATGTATTAGTCCCTTAGAGTAGTGATGAGATGAGAAGAAAAAGTTTTATTTAGGATAAACTTTAGAACAGTAAAGTATGACCTACATGATTAGGAGTCCTTCTTTGTACTCTTCAGCCACTTTTTGACTTTTCCAAATTGCTGCATTATTTTAATTCACCAGATAGAATTCCCTTCACTTAGCTCCCTTCTGTCCACTGGTTTCCATGATCTGCCAGTCCACTTTTATAAGGGCCCCCAATTGACAGTGCTGCTTTGTTGTTCTTCCCAGCTCTACTCTAGGGCTCCTGCCGCTGATCTCAAATGCAGGAGCAGCAGAGGTGCTTTGAGAGAGAGAGAACAGAATGTCAAAGAGTCCAGCGGGGGACCAACAGATTGTGGGAAACCATGTGACTGTGTGATTCACATCTCCAAGGAGAGAGAACCGGTTGTTTCTGTGTCTAGATCCACCCTGTTATGAGGATAATACCATCAATAATGTAATTTTGATTGCCTGGATGCTTTGACACTGGCTTGACTAAATAAAACTTAGCAGTGAAGTTACTGATCAGATGAGTTTGAGTAGAACTGAATTCGAAGACATTTAAATCAAGATAGTGGATAATGACTTTCGTAGTTTAAAACTCGAACATTTTAGGCATTATGGGAGGAGTGGGAATTCATCTATGTGTATATGTATTGTCACTAAAATATTCAACTTGATTCTTTTGCTACCAATCTTAGATGACCTGATGCTATTTGGTTTGTATATTGCTTTTCATCATGAACCCTTAGAAATGTGACTTATATAAGGCCACACTTATAGTTAGAAAACACATTAGTAAATTTCAGATTTTTGTCTTTAGGACATTGATTTCAAGGATCAAATCTTACCATGGGTTAATTTCTTATGCTCTGTTATTATATAATTGCTAATGAACTATAACTATGAATTTGTGTTTTTGCATACATTTAGATGAAGGAATTTTCTTCAATCCTTAGAAAATATAGGAGGGAGAGTTTGTAACATTAATGTTAGGACAGCATAACATGGACCTTTCTTTCAATCTGTAATTCTAGGACGACATAGACAGCCTAAACCCAGTTCTCAGGGACAACCCGCAACTTCAGGAAGAAGTGAAAGTCTGGGTAAAGGAACAAAAGGTTCAGGAGATTTTTATGCAAGGTAACTAAACTATTTTGAAGTTATGCATTAAGTTTTTTTGGAAGTGGGCAGTTTTTTATGTTTGATTTTGGTTGTTCAGTTACATGCAACACTATTAGAAGACCGAGTTTATTATTTTGAGTTCTATCCAGTCCAGGGAGATTAATAGCAAAATCATAGTTTCAGTAGAAGGTTGATAACTTAACTAGTTTATTAACTAATTTGAGCTAAATGACTAGCATGAAATTATAACCACACACAGGTGTTTTGTAGGAAAATTTCCATGTTACAGAATGCAGTTAGGTGTGTCCTTCCTGGAGAAGGAAACATTGTTTGCAGTAGAGGATTGCCCAAAGCCACAATTGATTTCCTTTGAGGAATACTTTTAGTATCTGATAAAAGTGGCCTATTTCAGTTCACCCACTTCAGCAATGACCATAATACTAGTTTTAGTTTTGTTTCCTTTTTTTAGTAAGTTATAAATTTGTCTGTAACATGTGACTTTCAAACCAGTGAGGTTTTATAAAATTCCTAGTGGTTTCTTTTTCTTTCAGTAGAATCATGTATTGTAAGCTTTTTGTGAAATCGAATTGAAACTGGGAATGGTATGGTGTGAAATACTGATATTTTGTTTTGTTTTGTTTTTACTGGTGTCCACTTTTTTTTTTACTTTATTTTTTCAGCGTTGTTGAATCATTTTAAAAAGGAATTTTGTTAAGTACCCATATTCATCTCAGTCCTCAACTTCCATGTCATTTAATTTCAGCATTAATAATCTCTAAGCTGTGGTGGCTCTTTTGCTCTTTTGCTGTTATGGGTATTTATAGCAGCAGATCATCTGCTTATTAAATTCTTCTTAGGCTAAATATTCTTTAAAATTTAATATAGAGAATATGAAAAATATACAAAATAGAATATGTCAGTGGACTTCCATGTTCCTATCTTCCAGCCCCCAAAACTGTGGTCCTGCCCCATCCATACTGTTTACTTCCATCAAATTTCAGACATCACCAAATTCTATCCATTTTTAAACAAAGCCACCATACCATTATTATGCCCCCCAAATTAATAGTTCTTTAATATGAAATACTGGATGCCCAGGTTCAAATTTCCATTTGTTTCATAAATGCCTTGAATGATTTTTAACAGGATTGACTGATGTTTATTATTATTATTATTCATTTATTTATTTTAAATCAGGGGATCTAAAAAATGTCCACAGTTTAATTAGTTGATGTGTCCCATCTCTTTTTTTCCTCCTTTCCTTGAAATTTATTGAAGATACCAAGCTAATATTTTCTTTAGCAACTTTTGTTTCCTTATCATATTCTTAGAGGTGAAAAATTGAGATGGTATAATTCTTGTCCATCCTAAGCAGAATTATTATGTGAGCCTGACTCTAGTTTGTGTTTTGTGGTTGGAATAAGACAGTTAAGAATTGAAAATTGTGCCAGTGGAAATTGAAAATTAGTCCTGTTTGGAGTTACTCTATAAGCTTTCGCTGTATTACATTTTTAAAGTGTCTTATTCTTCCATAGTTAGAAAAGACTAGAGTTTGTATAATTGATTATCATGGCTCTGAATATATTTAATTTGTAGGTCAAATGGAATATTTTCTATACATTTGTGAATTGACTTTTATTTTAGGCTGATACTGGCAGAGATTTCTTTCTTTTTTTTTTTGAAACTGGCAAATAAATATTAAACCATTAATTGGTATATTAAATGTCTTAGAACTGTTAAAGAAAGCATCAACCTAGGAATCAGAAAAATTCATTCCTAGCTCTTTCATTTAAAATTTAATTTAACCTATCAACCTCACTGTCTTAATTTTTTTTCTTCCTTAATTTTTATAAAAGGGAAAATAATATGAATTGAGGATTAAATAAGCACTAGCACTTTTTGAAAGAACTTTGTAAATTGTTCATATATAATACTATCATCAAGGTGTACCAGTTTCCACCCCACCCCTCACAGTTCTTGTTAAACATTCAAGTATTTGATATCATTCTAGTACCTGAATTGAAGAAATTTTTATCTCCCATATTCTCTCCTGTGGAGTGGCTTTTTCTAATGGTCATATTTGAATATATGCAGGTACATATCTTTTATTATTTAATCCTTCCCTTTAAAAAGTGAGTTTAATCCAAAAGTACATGATATTTCTTTATTTTAAAAAAACAGCATTTTAGTGCCATATTTCTAATTCACTTAACAGTCTCTATATGTTGTAAGACTTTGGCAGCTTTTTCTAGCTCTCACAGAAGAATTAATTTATAGTTGTTATGGTAGAGTTTTGGCAACTTAGAAAATTCAGATAGTGAGTTCCGAATTACCTTTCCATTTCAGCCAAGTAGTAGTCCTATATGTACCCCCAAACCTATTGAGTAGCTTTGCAACCTTGTAACTTTCTAGACCACTCTAACTTTACGTTTTGTACTTAACTCATAATCCCAAAAATATTCGTTTTGACTTAAAGTACTTTATTTCTATTGAGTTAGGAAATATATATGTAGTAGTGTGTATTCAATGATAATTTCACGATGATCTGGCTCTAAAGTATGTGTATATCATTTCTAATATATTTTTTTGAAAACTGATACTTGAATAGAATTATTATATTACTCATCTATCACAAAGGTCATGTTTCTCCTAAAAGGTGGTTCTTTAATGAAAATGTCTCCATTTAAGATACCCCTATTTCTTGTATGTGTGTGTTTTTTTAAGGTCCTTATTCCTTAAATGGCTACAGAGTGAGAGTATATAGACAAGACTCTGCCACCCAGTGGTTTACTGGCATAATTACTCATCATGATCTCTTCACTCGCACCATGATCGTTATGAATGATCAGGTAAATAGCCCAACTAATATTTTTTGACAGATAATAATAATTCAGACATGGTTCAACAGGTTGACACTAAATAATTTTCGTCTCTAGGTTTTTTTTTGTAGTCATACACTCCTAGTAAGTTTAAATGTATCTGATGTTAGAGGTCACTTTAGGTCACAGGGAGATTAATGATGACATTTATTTAAATAATGATTAACTAAGTCCCTGAAATAGAAGCAGCAAACTCTAATTGATTAGTCTTTTTTTTTAATCCTTAGGTCAGCTAAAATTTTCTTTCTTAAAATCTTGTTTTTTCTGCCTCCAGTAATAAAAAATTTCCCAAATGATTGCTTTTCACTAATGAAAACTAATCCACACCACTGTAGGTCTTGTCAAATCAAGTTTCATAGTTGGTATGCTCTCTTAAGTTTTATGGTGAGTATTAAGGATACAAATTTCATATGAAGTTTTAAAGAACAGTCTGAATGTCTTGATTTTAAGTCTTTCAAAGCTGTGGTTTATTTACCAGAAAAAAATATTTTTTACATATTCCAAATTGAGTGCCCCATTAGAAATAATCCAAATGCTTTGGGTTAAAATTTTAGCCAGAATGCTGAATAAATTATATTGTTTAGTTGTATTTAATTTTTTTCTGAAAACGGTGACAAACTCATTTCTCTGTGAAACTTAGAATTGCCTTTCATTTTCGAAGGAGTTGCTTCTTTAACCTGTCTTTTTAAAATTACTATTATTTGTATTCATTTACACAGTTTTTGTCATTTTCTTCTCCTTAAAACTCTCTTTGTTTTATTTTATAGCTGGTTTTTAGAAATTACTTATTTTTAAAATACATTTTATGACTTGGTATTATACTGTTGATTAATTCTTACCCTTGCTTTTCTATCTAATGTTATATTGACTACCTGATTGGATTTAATTTTTGTTCTTGTTTTGTGTCATGGATTAGGTACTAGAACCACAGAATGTCGATCCTTCTATGGTTCAAATGACCTTTCTAGATGATGTTGTTCACTCTTTGTTAAAAGGTGAAAATATTGGCATTACCTCACGGCGAAGGTCTCGTGCCAGTCAAAATAGCAACACTGTTCACGTATGTATGTTGTTATGATATATCATTATAAAATATTTTTTCTCAGATTACTTAGGATCCGGTAGTAAATAATCATTGTTAAACTGGTTATTTTTAGGGTCATTATACACGTGCCCAAGCAAATAGTCCCAGACCAGCAATGAACTCCCAAGCTGCTGTACCAAAACAGAATATACACCAGCAACAGCAACAAAGAAATATTCGTCCAAGTAAGAGGAAGGGCTCAGATAGCAGTATACCAGATGAAGAGAAGATGAAGGAGGAAAAGTTTGATTATATAGCACGAGGAGGTAATGAGAACAAATAAAACAAAAATACATTTAAGATGTACTTATTTAATATTTTAATTATGAAAAATAAAACTGTTCCTTTTTTCAAATTTTACAGAAAATCCTAAAGGGAAAAACAAACAGTTGATGAATAAAAGAAGGAAACCTGAGGAGGATGAAAAGAAACTAAATATGAAAAGACTACGAACCGACAATGTTTCAGACTTTTCTGAGAGCAGTGACTCAGAAAATTCAAATAAGAGAATGATAAATAATTCCTCCGAGCAGAAGCCAGAGAATGAGTTGAAAAATAAAAACACTTCAAAGATAAATGGGGAAGAAGGAAAATCCCAGAATAATGAGAAAGTAGGAGAAGAGACACTAATAATGGATAGCCAGCCTCCCTGGGATCAAATACAGGAAGATAAAAAACATGAAGAAGCAGAGAAGCAGAAATCTGTTGACTCTCAGCTTCAAGAAAAAATGATTATTCTTTCATCAGAGCAGGCCGCACTTTCTGATCATAATCCTAATGATTTACTTCTTCAGGAATGCAGTATGGAAAAAACACATACAGTGGAATTATTACCAAAGGAGAAATTTGTATCCAGACCACCCACACCAAAATGTGTTATTGATATTACAAATGACACTAATTCAGAAAAGGTGGCTCAGGAAAACTCAAGTACCTTTGGCCTTCAGACACTTCAGAAAATGGATCCTAATGTTAGTGATTCAAAACATTCTATTGCAAATGCAAAATACTTGGAAACAGCAAAACAAGATTCTGATCAGAGCTGGGTCACTGATGTAGTTAAAGTAGATTTAACCCAATCAAATGTTAGAAGTGCTTCCTCAGGAAATGATCACCTGAATATGGAAAAAGAGAAAAATCAGTACGTCTCTTACATGTCTTCTCTAAGTGCAGTTTCTGTCACAGAAGATAAACTGCATAAGCGAAGCCCACCCCCAGAGACAGTAAAATCTAAACTTAATACTTCAGCGGATGCTCACAAGACAAAATCGAATCCCTCACCTGAAGTTATTAAACCCAAAATTACCCATTCTCCTGATGCTGTAAAGTCTAAGGCCACTTACGTGAACAACCAAGCTGCTGGTGAGAGAAGACTAGCAAATAAGCTAGAACATGAGTTATCAAGATGCAGTTTTCATTCAGTTCCTACTCGAGGCAGTACATTGGAAGCTACAAAGAGCCCGCTTATCATTGATAAAAATGAGCATTTCACAGTTTACAGGGATCCTGCACTTGTTGGGTCAGAAACAGGAGCTAATCACATTTCACCTTTCTTAAACCAGCATCCCTTTCCTCTTCATTCTTCATCCCATAGAACCTGTTTAAATCCAGGTAGCCATCACCCTGCCTTAACTCCTGCCCCCCACTTACTTGCTGGATCATCCAGTCAAACTCCATTACCTACCATTAACACACACCCTCTGACTAGTGGTCCACACCATTCTGTTCATCACCCTCATTTACTTCCTGCCGTGTTACCTGGAGTGCCTGCTGCCTCCCTACTTGGTGGCCACCCACGACTAGAGACTGCTCATGCCAGCAGCTTGAGCCACTTAGCATTAGCACACCAGCAACAGCAGCAGTTGTTACAGCACCAGTCACCTCATCTTCTTGGACAAGCCCATCCTTCTGCTTCATATAATCAGCTTGGACTTTATCCTATTATTTGGCAATATCCAAATGGAACACATGCATACTCAGGACTTGGTCTGCCTTCTTCAAAGTGGGTTCACCCAGAAAATGCAGTTAATGCTGAATCTTCATTAAGGAGGGTAAGTTACACTGTAGTTTGCTATATATCAATATATACTTAAAAATCACCATTAATCACATTAAAATGTGTTAAAATTTTTCTTTTTTTTTAAAGATTTTATTTATTTATTTCACAGAGGGAGAGAGATCACAAGGAGGCAGAGAGGCAGGCAGAGAGAGAGGGGGAAGCAGGCTCCCCGCTGAGCAGGGAGCCCGATGCGGGCCTCGATCCCAGGACCCTGAGATCATGACCTGAGCCGAAAGCAGAAGCATTAACCCACTGAGCCACCCAGGCACCCTGTGTTAAAATTTTTCAAACACTTCTACAATTTTGGTGAAACTTTTGATACTTAGTAACTTTGGAACCACAGAACTTGAAATCTCAGAAAAGCCTATTTATTTTATTTTATTTTTTATCTTTTTTTTTAAAGATTTCATTTATTTAACAGAGAGAGAGACAGTGAGAGGAGGAACACAAGCAGGGGAAGTGAGAGAAGGAAAGCAGGCTTCCCGTTGCGCAGGGATCCCAGCGTGGGGCTGGATCCCAGGACCCTGGGACCATGACCTGAGCCGAAGACAGACGCCTAAGCGACTAAGCCACCCAGGCCTCCTGTGCCTATTTATTTTAAAAAGCCAATTTAAAGAAGTAAAACTTCTTAGATTCCTTCTGACATATCTGTTATGAAGAATGAATGCCTTCATAACTAATTATGGTACCTATCTGTAATTATTTTGCTTAGCTAAATTCCTAGAAGTGAAGTTGGTAGAGTAAAATTAGTAAAAAAATTGTAAGACTTTTGATATATATCATCTTACTATTTCTTTAAAGAGGTTAGGGAGATGGAGAGAGAGAATCTTTTTTGGTGGGTGGGGGGTGATCTTAAGCAGGCTCCATGTGGGGCTGAGAGCCTAATGTAGGGCTTGATCTCACAACCCCAAGATCATGACCTGAGCCGAAATCAAGAGTTGGACACTTTGAGCCACTGAGGTGCCCCATCATCAAATTATTTTTAAGACAGATTGTTACATTCCCTAGTTAGATATATTGATGGTATGTTACAAGCTATGACTCTCTCAAACCCTTGTTCTTGTGAGGGTGCCTAGGTTGGAGATTTCTGGTATTTGAAAAGTAAAGTTGGGGCCGAGATCCTGCCAACATCAAATATGAGGAATGTTGCTGAAGTTGGTGGTATAGAGAGCTCTTACTTCTTCATGGGCTAATGTGATTTCTCTAGCCAAATTTATTTTCATACTGAGAAATGATTGTTGTGGAGTGCCTAGGTGGCTCAGTCAATTAAGCGTCTGCCTTCCACTCAGGTCACATGATCCCAGGGTCCTGCCCATTGGGGAGTCTGCATCTCCCTTTCTCTCTGCCTCTGTCCCCCATTCACACTCAGCTCACTCTTCCGCTCTCTTTCTCAAGTAAATAACTAAAATCTTTTTAAAAAGAAAAAAAAGATGCCTAGGTGGCTCAGTTGATTAAGCATCTGCATTTGTCTCAGGTCATGATCCCAGGATCCTGGGATCGAGTCCCACATCAGGCTCTTTGCTCAGTGTGGAGCCTGCTTCTCCCTCTGCCCTTCTCCCCACTCATAGTCATTCTCTCTCTCTCTCTTCCTGACAAATAAATAAACAAAATCTTAAAAAAAAAAAAAAAAAGTCGGGTGCCTGGGTGGCTCAGTGGGTTAAAGCCTCTGCCTTCAGCTCAGGTCATGATCTCAGGGTCCTGGGATCGAGTCCCATATCGGGCTCTCTGCTCGGCAGGGAGCCTCCTTCCTCCTCTCTCTCTCTCTCTCTCTCTCTCTCTGCCTGTCTCTCTGCCTACTTGTGATCTCTCTCTCTCTGTGTCAAATAAATAAATAAAATCTTTAAAAAAAAAAAAAGTGATTGTTGAGGTCATTACCACCTCCAGTATCAAAAATAGTGAGAATTGGTGTCTTAAACTCCAGGACACAATTTAGTTGTTGGTGCAGCCCAGGTTGCTCTTCAAGTATCCCCCAGAATCTTTTTTTAAAAACTATTTCTCTGTATTGTGGTAAAAGCAGTTAACATTAAATTTACCATCCTAATTATTTTTAAGTGTGCAGTTCAGTAGTGTTAAGTATATTCACATTGTTGTGCAGCAGATCTCTAGAACATTTTCATCTTGCAAAACTGAAACTTTATACCCATTAAACACTAATTCCCTTCCTTCTTTCCCCTATTTCTTGGCCAACCACCTTTCTACTTTGTTTCTGTGATTCTGACTGCTATAGATAAATCATTTGATGGAATCATACAGTATTTGTCCTCTTGTTGCTTCTTTCATGTAGCATAATGTCTTTCAAGTTCATCCACATTGTCGTATGTAACGTGGTTTCCTGTGTAATGTTCTGTGTAATGTTCATTATGTGCATATACCACATTTTCTTTATACATTTGTCGATGGACTTTGGGTTAATTCCACCTCTTAACTATTATGGATAGTGCTCCAATGAACTTGTGTATTTTTGACCTTCTCATTTGGGCAAGACGTACAGTAAATACATTGGCGGTGATGATTTGGAAGGTAATGCTAGTGAGCTTCTTACTTCAGGGATAATACTGCTTATATAGAGCCTTGGTAATAGATGCAAGGGTGGTGAGCCTCATGCCAAAAGTTTGTCAGAGGATTTGTTATATTCTGGGTAGCAGTGATGCCATAGATTATAGTTGTCAAGTTTGTCAGAGGAATTGTTATATTCTGGGTAGCAGTGATAACAAGAGAGTATAGTCATGAGTCCTTCCTTGATTCCCAAGTTGTGATTGTTGCCCTTGGTGGTAAGGGGCATCAAGTGGTTAGTGGTGCAAGATCGAGTTCTAACAGTTTTGAATGATATTTTGTATGGTTTAATCCTATAATTAGTATCAACTCTTTTGGGCTCTACTTCTGTATGAGCTTTGGCCTTCTTTAACACAGTCACCAGTAAACACAATTTATTCTGCACCAGCATCCCCACATTCTTTGCTGGCAGGATTTCAATTCTAAAAAAATTGTGCTTGCTTTGATCTTTGATCTGATCCATAAGTTTCCTATGTCCGTTCTTGATGGTGCTATTGAACTTGTGGTACGTGGAGTCTTACTGGAACATTATGTAGTAGAAGAGTCACGAATTACTACAATATCCTCCTTGCCATTATTGAAAGCAGGTCTGGTGACCCTAGTGCCCGATACACCCACATTTTTGCTCTGACCCTTCACCCTTGTGTCATGAATGTTAGGTGCAACTGATACTTGACAAAGACAGGCTAGAAGAACACATGAGCTAGCAAATAGTTTTGCGTCTTCTTCCATAATTTCCCAACCCTGAAAAACCAATCTAAGTAACTGTTAGAGCTGGCTTGGGTAGGATTTTCTCTCAATATATGTCATTCTAGCCTCCATGTATATAAGGGCATAAAATGTTTTATTAACTAGTAACAAACTTGTTAAAGTAAAAACAAGTATATGAAATTTTCATTTGTTATGTAAAATTATAAAGGAGTATATTTAACATTTTAAGCAAAAATGAAGATCTCTTAATATTGTGAGAAGTAAAGACAATAGGAAATACCCTGGGGCAAATAATACATTATATGTTAATTTAAAAAAAAGAAAGAAAATAGTAAATACTTTTCAATGATATTTTATAGTCAAAAATTTATCATTGGGGCACCTGGGTGGCTCAGTGGGTTAAAGCCTCTGCCTTCGGCTTAGGTCATGATCTCAGGGTCCTGGGATCAAGCTCTGCATCGGGCTCTCTGCTCAGCAGGGAGCCTGCTTCCTCCTCTCTCTCTGCCTGCCTCTCTGCCTACTTGTGATCTGTCTCTCTCTCTCTCTGTCAAATAAATAATCTTAAAAAAATTTATCATTACCATAATTGCAACTTAATATTTCTGGATAATGTAGAATTGAGTCGTTTTAAACATATTTGAATAATCCTTATGCATGTGTATATGTATATATTTTTTCTCTAATGTTAGATTTGTGCTTTATAATATATATTTTTAATTGAAGCAGTTTTACCGCAGCATGTTTTTGCTTTTGTATTATCACTTTGAAATATAAAACTTTCTCTCTTTATTAAAACCAAAGGGGATTATATTTTCTCAATATCGCGACAATGTATATAACTCCACAAAGTATGTTCTGAAAAAATGTCAGCGTGTCATGGTATAGAAACAGTCCTTAAGCATGTAATTAGAGAGTTTTAAATATAGAGATCAATGTCACCAAATATTGGGGCACCTGGGTGGCTTAGTCGTTAGGTGTCTGCCTTTGGCTTGGGTCATGATCCTAGGGTCCTGGGATAGAGTCCTGGGATTGAGTCCCAAATCAGGCTCCCTGCTCAGTGGGGAGTCTGCTTTTCCCTCTGCCCCTCGTCCTATTTGTTCTCTCTCTCTCTCTCAAATAAATAAATAAATAAATAAATAAAATCTTTAAAAAGAAAAGTCACCAAATATTCAGAATGAGAAAGGCAGCATATTGATATATATAAAAATAATTTTGTTGCACTTCCATACCTCCCAAGTTTAATGGACCAACAGTTTTATAGCTTATAGTGAAACAGAGTACAATTGGGCTTTGAAAATATAATCTTCTGTCTATTCTAAGTAAATTGTTACATAGAAAACGTTTGTTATTTTTGACAACAAATATTGGCAAATGAACTTGATATTTCTTTTCTGGTTACATGTACTTTAACAAATTTTGGTTTTTGTATTAGCAATATACTTCTAGTGTTTGGAAATCTGATGAACTAGGCTTTCTGTACATTTATAAGTTAAAGGCAGTGATTTAAAGATCTACAGTAATAACAAATTTTTAAAAATTACAAATTTGATGCTGATTGATTTTCTCCATCATATGGAAAAATCCATATAATTATGTTAGTTATTTATTTGCCTAAATATTTTTCATAAGATGCATTTAGAAAAAGTCACATGCTTCATAAATATACATTATAGTCCTGCTATGATACTGTTTAGCTTTTGCTAGTAACTGAAATCTGATATATATATATATATATATATTTCTTTGTTATTGTTGTTGTTAAATAGAATTCTCCCAGTCCTTGGTTACATCAGCCCACCCCTGTGACCTCAGCAGATGGTATTGGATTACTTAGTCACATTCCTGTCAGACCTTCCAGTGCAGAGCCTCATCGGTCTCTTAAAATTACAGCACATTCCAGTCCACCTTTGACAAAAAGTTTAATAGATCACCATAAAGAGTAAGTTCACTAATGTTTAAAACTTACAGATACTTTGTCTTGGGGTGCCTGGGTGGCTCAGTCGGTTAAGCATCTGCCTTTGGCTCAGGTCATGATCCCAGAGTCCTGGGGTTGAGCCCCACATCGGGCTCCCTGCTCCGTGGGGAGCCTGCTTCTCCCTCTCCTTCTGCCTGCCACTCTGCCTACTTGTGCTCTGTATCTCTCTGTCAAATAAATAAATAAAATCTTTAATAAAAGAACAAAAACAAATACTTTGTCTTTTATGGTTTTTCTTAATTCATTTTTCTAAACAGGTAATTTTAAGTTATAGACATCTTAAAAGTAGGCTTTGAATAAGTACTATTCTTTCCATTTTGATACATCTTCTGATTTACTCAGGAGTATTAAAGTAAATGCAAAGTTGTGTTTTACTTTCACATTATTGCATAGATGCTATCTTTATATCATGTGCAAGAAAAAGTTGCTACAGAAACCTTTATGTGTATTTTCTTTACAGAGAATTGGAGAGGAAAGCTTTTATTGAACCATTACGTTCTGTTGCATCCACATCAGCAAAAAATGACCTGGATCTAAATAGGTCACAGACTGGAAAAGATGGTTTATTGCATAGACATTTTGTGGATCCTGTACTGAATCAACTACAGAGACAACCCCAGGAGACTGGAGAGAGATTACACAAATATAAGGAGGAACACCGTCGAATCCTTCAAGAAAGTATTGATGTTGCTCCCTTTACAACTAAAATCAAGGGGCTTGAGGGTGAGAGGGATAATTATTCCAGAGTACCATTGTCATCTTCTAGCCCTAAAAGCCATGTCATCATCAAACAAGACAAAGATGTAGAATGCTCAGTATCAGATCTTTATAAAATGAAGCACTCAGTGCCTCAGAGTTTGCCCCAAAGTAACTATTTCACTACATTATCTAATAGTGTGGTCAATGAACCACCAAGATCATATCCATCCAAAGAGGTTTCAAATATATACACCGAAAAACAGAGTAATTCTGTTGCAGTAGCAGCTAATCCTCAAACTCTGACTTCATTTATATCATCTCTTTCAAAGCCTCCGCCTTTAATTAAACACCAACCAGAAAGTGAAGGTTTAGTAGGCAAGATACCAGAACATCTTCCCCATCAAATTGCTTCTCACTCAGTAACCACCTTCAGAAATGATTGTAGGAGTCCTACCCATTTGACAGTTTCTTCTACAAATGCACTCCGGAGCATGCCTGCTTTACACAGAGCACCAGTATTTCATCCACCAATCCATCACAGCCTGGAAAGAAAGGAAAGCAACTATAGTAGTCTTTCCCCTCCAACTTTAACCCCGGTCATGCCTGTAAATGCCGGTGGGAAAGTTCAAGAATCACAAAAGCCTCCAACTCTAATTCCAGAGCCAAAAGACTCTCAGGCAAATTTTAAGAGTTCTTCTGAACAAAGTTTGTCAGAAATGTGGAAATCTAATAATAACCTCAGCAAAGAGAAAACTGAATGGCATGTAGAGAAAAGCAGTGGAAAGTCACAGGCTGCTATGGCATCTGTCATTGTACGTCCACCATCTCGTACAAAACTTGAGAGCGTGCCAGCAATGCAGTTAGCTTCCAAAGATCGAGTTAGTGAAAGATCTTCAACTGGGGCAAATCAAACAGATTGCCTCAAACCAGCAGAAGCTGGAGAAACTGGAAGAATCATTCTGCCAAGTGTGAATTCAGACAGTGCTCATATAAAATCTGAAAAAAATGTCCAGGCTGTCTCACAGGGCAGTGTTCCCAGTTCAGTCATGTCTGCTGTAAATACAATGTGTAATACCAAAACGGATGTATTCACATCTGCTGCCACTACCACTAGTGTTTCCAGCTGGGGTGGTTCAGAAATAATTTACTCTTTATCAAATACCATTTTGGCCTCTAAATCCTTAGAATGTACCTCTTCAAAAAGTGTCAGTCATTCAGTGGCTCAAATACAAGAATGCAGGGTCAGCACCACAGCTCCAGTTACACCAGCCAGTAGTCAGACAGGAAGTGCTGTTCAGCCGAGCTCTGGGTTCTCAGGCACAACTGATTTTATCCATTTAAAAAAGCACAAAGCAGCATTGGCTGCAGCTCAGTATAAAAGTAGTAATGTCACTGAGACTGAGCCTAATGCTGTGAAAAATCAGACATCTTCAACCTCCCCTCTCATGGATAGCACTGTAGTCTGTAGTACAATAAACAAAGCAAACTCTGTAGGAAATGGGCAAGCATCCCAGACAAGTCAACCTAACTACCATACTAAGCTGAAAAAGGCTTGGCTTACTAGACACTCAGAGGAAGATAAAAATACTAATAAAATGGAAAATTCAGGGAATTCTGTATCAGAAATTATTAAGCCGTGTTCTGTCAATTTAATAGCTTCTACATCTAGTGATATACAAAATAGTGTAGATAGTAAGATCACAGTTGATAAATACGTAAAAGATGATAAAGTCAGTAGGAGAAAAGCCAAAAGAACTTACGAATCTGGCTCTGAAAGTGGAGACTCGGATGAAAGTGAAAGCAAGTCAGAGCAAAGGACTAAGAGGCAACCTAAGCCAACTTACAAAAAGAAGCAAAATGATTTGCAGAAGAGAAAAGGTGAAATAGAAGAAGATTTAAAACCCAATGGGGTTCTCAGCAGGAGTGCCAAAGAAAAAAGTAAATTGAAATTGCAGAGCAACAGTAATAGTGGTAAGTAAGTTAATTACTTTTTTTTTTAATCTCAGGTAAAGTGGGCTGTATGTTCTTGAAATAATGGTGTCTTTCTGGAAAGATTAGTGAGCTAAAAGGCATCTTTTGACTTTGTTTGCATGCCCTCATCTATTGTATATGCTCCTCGACCTCATTTCTGCATTTTCCAAGTACCCGTAAAAGGAAATGAGAGACCTATCTCTCCATTTTTAATAGACTTATAGACTTGTTTTACCTAGCATTCATATTGACAAAAAGCCAATGTGTAATTTAGTAGTTTCAGTTTTGACCATTTCTTTTTTTTTTTTTTAAGATTTTATTTATTTATTTGACAGAGAGGGAGAGAGATCACAAGTAGGCAGAAAGGAGGAACCAGGCTCTCTGCAGGCTCTCTGCCGAGCAGAGAGCCTGATGTGGGCCTCGATCCCAGGACCCTGAGATCATGACCTGAGCCGAAGGCAGAGGCTTTAACCCACTGAGCCACCCAGGCACTCCAGTTTTGACCATTTCTAAGAACTGTTAAAATGCAGTTATATAGCTATCACACCAAAAGAGGATTCCTAATAATTAGGAATCCTTTAACATGATGTAGTTGTAAAAGAAATCCTATTCACATGTACTTCAAGTCACATTTTTAGAAGAAAATTGCTTCAATTAGTGTGGATGTGGCCTATTTCTCACCCTTCTGTTACCTAGTGACAAAAGTTTTTTGAGATTACCTTCTATTTAACTAATGCTGCTACTCAGGAAGTTCTTAACACTGGGTAAACGTTAAATAAAAGGAAGGGATTGTGGTTTTGTGTGCTCATTTCTATAATCAAGAAAAATTTTCAGAAGTAAAACTTACAAAACTGATAATATTTATATTTCGTTTGTGGCCTCAGCAGGGCAAAATAAGTGATACCTGCCATGAGTATTAACTATAAAGTGTTTCTGTATTGTTACTCTAGAAGTAGTTTTTCTCAGTTTGCTTATTACTTTTTAGGTATGTTGCACAATGCAGAAAGCACTTAATAGTTTCACTATACCTGTGTATTCATCCACATACAATATATGAAATATCTGACAATGTGGACATTCAAGAAGTAATTTCACAAGCATTTGGATGCTTGAAGGCTCTTATTTGGGCCTTTTCACTGAATGAGGTTTTTTTACATGCCTGTGAGGCAAAGTGGAGGAGAGAGAGAAACAGGAGGATGGAAGCATAGAAAAGGACAGTTAGAAAGTGAAAGACCGGAGGAAAACAAGCTCAACTAGAGACAGAGAGGCTGACAGACTGAAATGCAAATACAGTCAGAAGAAAGAGAGGGAGATTGACATCAGAGGATATAGGATACATGCCATTTATTTGACTGTTGTATTGTGTACAGTGTTGTTTTTTTCTTTCTCGCGTGTTCTATTTCCCCAGTGAATTCTTAAGAGGCTTAGTGTGGTCAATAATTGTTTTCTTTTCTGTTTCACATAACATTGCCTTTGGTGTTGCGTATATAAATACTTGAGTTAAATTTACAGAAAATGGAGATAGGAATCTTCCAGGTTTTAACACTTAGAAAGCTCTTATGAAGTTAAATTTATAAAATTAACTCTTAATGAAGTAAGTATTTTGAGACCAAATGTACATGTTCCCAAGAGTTCAGAGACAGACTGGAATCAGTACTTTCCCCCCAAGTTGTGATGCGTAGTCAAATCTCTTCCCCCTTAGTAACTAACAGTTAACCTCAGAGAGGGTATTCTAAACCCCATCTATTCCCAAGTCCAAAATAATAATAAGTGACTGTTAATTGCCATCTGTTAATTATGGCCAGAGTTGTCTAGCCTTTGTTATGGCTGTCTAGAAAAGTTTTCTAAATTGGGAGTTTATGAAGCTAACTTCCAAACTTGAGTAGATTATCTTTCTTGTGGATTAAATCTGACCTTTATTTCATATCAGTCAAAAAGAGTAAGTTAAGTCTGTACTTAGATAATATAATGTGATTACATACACTGTTATATGTGTATTAACTATATACACCTAATTCCTATAAAGAAACCTGTGTTTCTTAGTACACACAGGGCTCCTGGGTGGCTCAGTGGGTTAAGCCTCTGCCTTCGGCTCAGGTCATGATCTCAGGGTCCTGGGATCAAGCCCCGCATCGCATCCAGCTCTCTGCTCAGCGGGAAGCCTGCTTCCCCCTCTCCCTCTGCCTGCCTCTCTGCCTAATTGTGATCCCTCTCTTTCTCTGTCAAATAAATAAATAAATAAAATCTTTTTAAAAAATTAATAAAGCCAGGCACAATAGATTTTATCTGCTGTTTCAGAATGTCTTCATATCTGCTGCCTTTTCATAATGATAATTAAAAGTTGGCTGTTTTTCTGTGACTAAATTCTCATATAATTTTATTTTATAAACTGAAAATGCCCATCAAACTTAAATATAAGTCCTGTGATAAACAAAACCAGTGGTTTTACTATAATCAGTTAATTTCTATATCCCAAAAACAATTTTTAAAGATGATGGCATATCAGGGATTAAAGGTTAGCATGTGTTTTTTTCCTGTTTTCTTCCTCCCTAGTTTTCTTTTGGCTAGAGCAGCTGTTTGAGGATTTGCTAATAAATTAAGAACTAAGGTTGAAAATCGTCTAATGGTAAAAGGAATACTCGGTATTTTTTGTTGACTAAATATCTTATTCTCATAGTTTAGGTTTTAGATGTTGCCAATAAATTAGATATATAGAATTGAAAGAAAGTTACTTTATTATATAAATACTATTATAGTAATATTCATAAAAGGAATTAGTTACTGTCATGTGTGGCCTAATTTAGAAACAAAAATTATAATATCAAAAACTGTTTCTATGACCTGGGCCTTCATGTTTTTGAAATTCATGCATTCATTTAAATTTTAAAAATAGCTCTGAGTGTCTATTTTGTGTCACAGACTTGAGATTTGCTTTGAAATGTCTGGTTCTTTATTATAATACTCTTTAAATATTTCAGAGTGGTATGGTTATCCATACTCTTTGGACTGTTCCATTACCTGGAATGTAAAAGCGTATTGGTTAATAGCTTTTTCTAGTCAAAATAGAAATAAATTGAATTTAGTTTATTCTAAGTGTAATAAATAAAAAAGTAAATAAATGATTGGAACCAAATGTGCCAAGTAAAAATTTATGAGTGGTGTACCATTTTTGTCATTCATTCTGACTTCTAAAAGCTCTGAATTTTTTATACTTTCTATAGGGGAAATCTGTGTTACATGCAGTGGAGTTGATAATAAACCCTTTAAACAAGGCTTCTGGAAACATTTTATTCCCTAAGTGGTTTGTGTGCATGTAATATGTCTTTCTTTAGTGGGTTAAGCCAAATGGCTTGCCCTAAGTTAGAAATAGAAGAGGGGGAAACATGTCATTGTAAAGAACCAGGCAGCAATCCTAAAAGGTCGTAATAACTGGAAGCAGATTTTAAATGGTCCATCCCAGAGCTTAAACACAATATTTCCTATGTTAAGATGTGTTATCTTGCTGTCATTGTATGCTTACACTATCCATAGGTAAGTGACAGTGGGAGCTCTTAGAGGTCAGCTACATGTTTCTGCAAGAAGTATATAGTCTCAGGAGAATGGTGGTTCTGCCTCTGTTCCACAACTTCTGGGTGATTAGAAAACACAGGGTAGGAAATATCTTTTAACATGACAGAAATTGCAAATTATGTAAATCTCGTACCTGACATACAGATACATTGTAAGTATATCTTTAAGAGTTTGATATTGGCTTGTCCCATATAGCTTGTTTTTAAATAAACATTGTTTTAATTTTTTAATCTGCTCTCTAGATGAGTGATAACTTGAGGCAGTGTTATTACAGCACCTAAGTTAAAGTTAATAAACATGATGGAGCAATGATGTAGAATATAAGTGAATAATTTCTTTTCTTCAAATGTTAGTCATTTGAGGGTTTTTTTTTTTTCTTTAGACTTCTCGATGCTTTTCTTTCTATCATCAAAAAGTCAAGTTAATATTGGCCTTTTTTTCTTCAAACCCTTTTATTTTCTAAAAGGTACTGCCCCATCAGTATATTGAATCAAATGGAGGGCATCATCCCGAGGGAGAGATACTAAGAGAAATAGCTTACCCCTCTTCTTGCAAATGCTAGTATTATAAAATTAGCACTTGTCTTAATGAGCCACGCTTACCTTGGAGAATCAGATTAAATATTTTAAAACAATACAAGTATGTTTTCATTAACCTGTAATTTCTAGAAGTATTAACTTTTGGTCTTCTATTTCTTCAGGTGGATCTTGAAAGAACTTTCTCCTACACATGCCAATTCCTGTGTAGTAGGGCTATATTTTTAGTTATAGATTCACATAGAAAGTGAATGATTCCTATGTTTGCTATTATATAAATATGAATATTTAATATAGAATATATAAAGATTTCAGTCAGCTGAGATATTTACTCAGCTCTGCATTTCCAGTATACTGACATAAGAGTTCATTTGATCAGTAGAAAGTGAGTAAATAGAAATGCTGCTGTGGACTTTTCTGTTATTAATGAGGACCTAGAACTAGAGTGTCTTTGCTTCTTTTTTACAGTCTTAATATATTGTGACAGTTGTGTACTTGTCTTGAATTTTACCTCAAGGAGTGTATGTGCTTTTTTAAAAAGTTGTAGTCTTGCTAATAATTTCCTACTGGTTTTACAGCTGGCATCCCTCGTTCAGTATTAAAAGATTGGCGCAAAGTCAAGAAGCTGAAGCAAACTGGGGAATCCTTTTTACAGGATGACTCCTGCTGTGAGATAGGGCCTAATTTACAAAAGTGTCGGGAATGTAGACTTATTCGCAGCAAAAAAGGAGAAGAACCAACTCATTCACCAGTGTTTTGTAGATTTTACTACTTTAGACGGTAAGTGAAAATAAGTAATTGGGGGAAAGTATGTTTATTGGCTTTTGGAAGTTATACTATCACTCGGAGGGTCCCATGTGAAGGTGAAAATGAGTCCTTTGAGCTTCCCTGTTTCTGAAACATTATAAAAGAGTATTAAACTTTTTTTGTGGTAAATTTAATAATAGCTAACTATGGGACTAAATTCATAATTCATATTGTTCCTTGTGTTAATATGGCCTTTCTTTTCTGAGAGATTTATTCATCCTTAATGAGAAAATATTATTTTTTCTAGAAAATAATAGGAAAGAGCAATTTGTTTGATTTAAGGAATTTTTATAAGTTAATATACTTTGACCAAAACAGTATTGCATTTATATCTGTGTATTAGCTAGCAATCACAAATAGTCTGTAAGTCTAGGTAAACAATCTAGGCATTAAACTAAAGTCATTGCATTACATTGAACTACCCGTATTTTTGTAAAAAATGTAACTATAAAAATATGAGTTAGGAGAAAAAGGATGTCAGTATCATGTTCTGTCACATTTCACAGGTTTTGTAGTGAGTGTAAAAACAACTTGTAGTTGTTGTTATTCTACGTTCTACTGTAATGTTAATATTACTAAATAAGTCTTCAATACTAAAATCATACCTAGAGTTTTAAGAGTTCAACAAAAAGAATAGCTGGGTGACCCAGCCAGTGGAGACTAATAGTTAATGTCTCAGGTTGTAGAATCATTCATTCCTGAGTTTTAGCTCTTTCTTGTAGTTCCTGTATGACTTTATTGTAGCTAAGACTGTCTCATATGCATAATAATAATGATAGTGGTACCTACTGCAGAGAGATTTCATGATTAAATGAGCTAAAGTACACAAGTCCAAACACATATGAATAATGTATTAATGTTAGCTTGTTATTTTCCTCATCATTACCATCATCTTCCTAAGAGTTAGGAGACACTTTGCTCTGGCAAGTATACCTATGCTGGTGGCCCAGTTAGAGACTCTAAGAAATGAATTGGTAGGAAAAGAACAGATTCTATTTCTTACTTTTACTTCTTGGGCTTTCTAGCCAATAATCCCCAAAGGACCAACAACTTTAAAGAATAGTTGTAAAAGTTCATACACATGGAATTGCAGAAAAGATGAAAAAGAAATAAAAAGGAAAGTTGGTTGGGGCACCTGGGTGGCTCAGTCAGTTAAGTGTCTGACCCTTGATTTCAACTAAGATCATGATCTTGGGTCCTGAGATGGAGCCCCCCGTCAGCTCCCTGTTGGGTGTGGAGTCTGCTTAAGATTCTCTCTCTCTCTCTCTCCCCCCCCATTCCTCTCTTTAAAAAAACCAAAAAAAAAGGAAAACAGGTGTGAAAGAAAGAAATGTTCAGATAGAGATAACAACACAAAGCTGAAGTGAGATGATGGATTATAACAAAGAGAGAAATCTGGTTTAAAAAAAAAAGGAAAGGTTAGGTAATAAAAGTATGAGAAAGGGAGGTGGTAAAAGGAATGTTCTTGGTGACCATTGGAAAAACAGAATGTACTGTAATGAACTGCTGATATCCCCTGATTGCAAGTAAAAAGAGTATTATGATAACTGAAAAATAACCACCAACTAGGAAAAGAATGACAATTTTGCCTTAAAATTCTTAATTGAGTAGTTAACGTGAATTGGATGTCAGAAGCTGAGAGGAACTTAAGCACACATAATTGGGTTCCTAATAAACTTTTAAGAGTTTCATTCTCGTTCCTCTAAGTCATAAATAGCCATTTTAATTAATGAAAACAGTGTGTCTATACTTGGCATTTTTTTAATCCTCCCAGTGAATGTCTTAAGGTGATTAGGCCATTTTCTTCCCATTTATATATGTATGTATGTATGTATGTATTTGAAGGGAAAGAGGGTGTACAGAGGAAGAGGCAGAGGGAGAGAGAATCTTAAGCAGGCTCCTTGACCAGCAGGAGGTCCTGAGATCAAACCCCAAGCTGAAATCAGGAGTCGGGCACTAAACCAACTGAGCCACCCAGGCACTTCAATTTAGGACATTTTCAATTTAAGAGGGTCTTGGTTTAGGTTATGTATAAAATAACATCATTACTCTAGGCAGCATTTGGTCAGCATTTTAACTGTTGTCCTCATCGAACACTTGGATACAGTTTACATTTGATTGAAAAACTCAAAAATTTCTTGAAATAATCTAAAATTGGTGCTGTTTATCATTGCCGTTTGTATAACACTGTGGGAATCATTTAAATTTGTTAAATTTAACTAATAATTAAAGTATGGGTATATATGAAGGAAAACCCTATTATTTTTTAACAAATATCTATATGTTTATAATATAAAATGTAAATTATCAATTTACAACTTTATAAAACTGGACTTCTGTCTAGGTATCTAATCCTTTTATGTTTTAATATTTCAGATTGTCATTTAGTAAAAATGGAGTGGTTAGAATAGATGGTTTTTCTTCTCCTGACCAATATGATGATGAAGCTATGAGCTTATGGACACATGAAAATTACGATGATGATGAACTAGATGTAGAAACTTCAAAATACATCTTGGATATCATAGGTGATAAGTTCTGTCAGTTAGTAACATCGGAGAAAACAGCTTTGTCCTGGGTGAAAAAAGATGGTAAGGAAGTTAAATATACAGCTGTACACATTTCATTTTAAGAATTTCTCAAGTATACTTAATGGGATTAAGTCCCTAATTTTACCTGGTATCATTGACGTTTGATTCTGATGACATTTTTTTACATACAAATGCAAGGTAACATATTTTCCATCTGAGGTTATAATGAATGGATTAACAATTCGTGAAATCACAATAGCATTATGCTGTTTCTGCCGTTATTACATATAGTTAGCATCATAGGGATGTTTCCGAAGTGAAATGGGGAAATTTCAGCATTTGCCAGAGAAAGACATAGTCTATATCAGTTATCTAAGTTTTTAATCTGCTGTGGCTCATCACAGTCTTTTTTTTTTTTTTAAGATTTTATTTATTTGATAGCACAAGTAGGCAGAGAGCAGCAGGCAGTGGGAGAGGGTGATGCAGGCTCTCTACTGAGCAGGGATCCTGAGATGATGCTCAGTCCAAGGACCCTGGGATCATGACCTGAGTGGAAGGTAGCCACTTAACTGACTGAGCCACCCAGGCACCCCATCACAGTCTTCAGAGTTAGATGGCTTTGTGATTGGATCTCAGCTTTACTCCTTGCTTTTAACTGCATGACTGTAAAATGGGAATAAGTATCTCATAGCTTTGTTTAGAAAGTATTAATTATATTTAAACATGTGAGGTACCTAACATGAATTACTCTGAATATTAGCTTCTTTTCCTTCCTTTCTCTTAAATCAGTGGTTTGTCCTTCAAGGGATGTTTAACAATGACTGGAGACATTTTTGGTTGCTTAACTAGAAGGTTGGGGGTGGGTGATAGAACACTAGCATCTAATAGGTGGAGGTCACAGATGCCACTAAATATTCTACATTTTACAGAATAGTCCCTCACAACAGAGAATTATTCAGTCAAAATCTTAAAAGTCCTAAGGTCGAAAAACTCCATTAGATATTAATCTTGTGAAGAGAATACTAATTCAAGAAATATTGTTGATCTTTAGTTAATATATCCTTTGAAGTTCTTGGTTTGCCTTTAAATTTTTTGTTTTTGTGTATTTCAGCGAAAATTGTTGTTAAAAGAGCCATGTTTGCCTTTTAATTTTTATTTCTCTGTATTTCAGCCAAAATTGCCTGGAAAAGAGCAGTGAGAGGAGTCCGGGAAATGTGTGATGCATGTGAAGCAACATTGTTTAACATTCATTGGGTCTGCCAAAAATGTGGATTTGTGGTCTGCTTAGATTGTTACAAGGCAAAGGAAAGGAAGAGTTCTAGAGGTTAGTGTATAACTCTATATAAGTTGAAATTTTTATAATGTTCATTTTCTTTAGGATCACTCATCTGGAAAATGATGTGTATGTGAGGGTTTTTTTTTCCCCTACTTTCCTTTATTTTGAATATATTACATTAAAGAAGTTTTGTGAAGTTTATTAATGGCCAGATTTTCTAGAATAAAAATTGTATCTATATTTTTTTATCCTCATTAGTAAGAGCCACCCTCTCATTTCAAGCAGGTAGTTGTGTTGTTGTTTTTAAGATTTATTTATTTATTTTAGAGAGAGTGGGATGGGAGTGGAGGCGGGGGGGGGAGAGAGAATCCTCAAGTAGACTCCCTGCTGAATGTGGAGCCCAACATGAGGCTCGATCCCATGATCCTGAGACAAAATCAGGAGTCAGACATTTAACAGACTGAGCCACCCAGGCGCCCCTCAAGCAGGTAGTTCTTTAATGTAGCCCAATTTAGGATAGTTTTTGCTACTTTCAGATTCTAGTGTGTAGGAGCGTAAAGTCCATTCTAGAACCTGTTAATTACATGGTCATGCACATAAGTTACAGTCGAATACTTATTCATGTGAACTGATTTTTTAAATAATTGGTCCATAAAATTATTTTATTCTTCTTAAAATTTTTATTTAAATGCTAGTAAACATAATTAACTGTATAACCAATATTGGCTTCCGGAGTAGAATTCAGTGTTTCATCACTTACATACAACACCCAGTGATCACCACAAGTGCCCTCACCCATGACCCATCTAACCCATCCCCTACCCACTGCCCTCCATCAACCCTCAGTTTGTTCTGTGTCCTTGACACCATAAAGTTCAAATCGAACTGTTCAAGAATATTCTCCCATCAGTATCATTTATCCTCTAGTTCTTAGAGTATGAAAAAGTCTTTATTACATATGAAAGTAGTCTCTGAAGCTATTACTTCTAATTTCTAGATACAATGGCACAAAAACAGGTGTTCTGCATGTTAGTACAGCTGGAGATAATATAAAATTTAAAAAGGAAGTAACCAAATTCACCTTTTCTCATTCTGAAAGTGTTTATCCAAGGCAAATTTGATGTAGTGTCCTAATACTGGTAACCTAAAATTTTTCGGTTATTTGTTTGGGATAAAGTCATCATGAATTGAGGGGATTCAAACTGTGGAAGTATTATCCACTAAATCATGTTTAGTGATAGAAACTGTTTAATATCTGAAAATGATGAGTGTCATTTTCATATCCAGGTAACTGTTTTTCAGAATTTTAAATCAGATAGATAAACCATAAGTTAGCCATCAGTATCTTTTCCACTAAGATTATGAAAGCCTTTCTAACTTTTTCTTAGACACTGAGCACTTTACCAAAAAGACCCCTGGAGTGGGGACACGTTTCCAAACATCACGGCTGGGTGTTTCTGTGATATGCAAAAGATGGAAAATATGAGTAAAATGTGAAACTGTAGTAAGGAATGCATTCTAGGGGCACCTGGGTGGTGCAATCAGTTAAGGGTCTGACTCTTGGTCTTGGCTCAGGTCATGATCTCATGGTTTATGAGATGGAGCCCCACATCGGTCTCTGCACTCCGCAAAGTCTGCTTGGAACTTTCCCTCTGCTGCTCCAGTGTACATGCGTGCATGCACGCTCTCTCTCTCTCCCTCCCTATAAAACAAATATTTTTTTGAAAAAAGGAATGCATTTTAGGCATTTACTACCCTCAAAGTTATAAAAATATATTTGGATATTTTCTGTTAATAGAATTAGCTGCACTGTTCTAAAACTTCATCACTTGGCATTTTATATTCCTTTTTCCTGGCTCCATCTTACTTTTGTTTTCCTTTTGCCTAATTAAAATTAATTTATTATATTTGAATATTATATTTGAATATATTGAATATATTGAATTATATTTGAATACAATGAAATATATTTGGATATATTGAATAAGATAAGGTGTGTATAATTAACCTAGTTATGTTGCTATTGATATTCATAGTACTATTAATTTTAAAAGCATAATCTCTCATTGTCTTTTTTTAGTATAATCTTTATGCCTTAAGTTGTACTCTGTTATTATATATATCTATTTCACTGTTAAATATTGTAATAAATTCATATTGACTAAGTTGTAGCTGTATATAGTGGTGAATATAGTGTCTAAAATATAAGCAGTTAGAAAACATTTACAAGTTACTGTATAGGCTCTGGAGGGGAAAGTTGAGGTTTTGGTTGTTTGTTTTTAAGATTTTATTTATTTCAGAGAGAGAGCAAGGGAGCACAACTGTGGCGGGGGGAGAGGGAGAGGGAGAAGCAGACTCCCTGTTGAGCAGGGAGCCAGATGTGGGACTAGATCCCATGACCTCCGGATCATGATCTGAGCCAAAGGCAGACTCAACTGACTGAGCCACCCAGGTGCCCCAGTTGGAAAGCTTTTAAAGAAAACCAGTTTTAGACATTCTAGACGGAATTTGAATTTTGTCTGAAGCTTTTCATGAAATAATAGTTGTAGATTTTTTATGCTGAATATAATGACCTTTCTGCTATTTATTGAAGCTATTACAGCCACAACATAAGTAGTTGTCTGTGTCATTAAATTTACAGAAAAAGATTTCCTTGAGATCAAGATAATAGAATATATTTCCTATATATATATATATATATATTTTTTTAAGATTTTATTTATTTATTTAACACAGAGAGAGAGATTACAAGTAGGCAGAGAGGCAGGCAGAGAGACAGGGAGAGGAGGAAGCAGTCTCCCTGCTGAGCAGAGAGCCCAATGCGGGCCTCGATCCCAGGACCCTGAGATCATGACCTGAGCCGAAAGCAGAGGCTTTTAACCCACTGAGCCACCCAGGCGCCCTCCTATATATTATTTGCCTTATGCTATGTCTTAATATGTTTACAACTCCAGGTACGGAGTCTTGTTTGAAGGCCATAATAACATATTTTGTATAAAATAGCAGCTTTTTGACTTCTCATGGCTGTTCCTCTACATGTCTTTAAAGCATAAAAGGAAAATAGCAGTAGCCTTAAATTTGTGTCAGTCTAATGTACTATGCCCTGTTGGGCATAGAAAATAGTGAAGAGATAAAAAGAGATTAGCTACAGAGAAGCTAAAATCAAATAAGGAAGATAGAGATAACAAATACATTAACGACAATAAATAATGTAATTTTAGAAAAGGCTAAATAACATATCAGTTTTGTATCTTGTTTTTATAAAATTCTGAGAATGATGGAACTTTTTTTTTTTTAAAAAACTGAACATTTGAAGCCTACCATTGACATTTTATATAATTGTTTACTCTTGGGACACCTGGGTGGCTCAGTTGGTTAAGCATCTGCCTTCAGCTCAGGTCATGGTCTCAGGGTCTTGGGATTGAGCCGCATCAGGCTCAGGCTCTCTGCTCAGTAGCGGTGGGGAGCCTGCTTCTCCCTCTGCCTGCCGCTCCCCCTGCTTGTGCTCACTCACTCTCTGTCAAATAAATAAAATCTTTAAAAAAAATAATTGTTAAGCTCTTTATATATAAGCCACCAATTTTATAATTATAAAACCATGACAGATATAAAAGTATATATGTTATAATCATACAGATAAAGAACTGTATGCTTGGATGAAGTGTGTGAAGGGACAGCCTCATGATCACAAACATTTAATGCCAACTCAAATTATACCTGGTTCTGGTAAGTATAAATGTACATTATTTACTTAGTAGTATAATAGCTCTTGCTCTAGATTATTTAGGAGTGTGTAGGAGTATAATAGAATGGAGAGATAGGGTTTATCTAATCTTGAATTGTTTTTGTTCAGTTCTTAGATCTTCTATGTAATAAATCTAGCAAGGCAAGCCCAGCCCCAATGATGAAGAAAGCCAGAGGAACCATTTTAGAGGGGGAAAACTAGAGTGTAATGAAAATGCTTATTAGGTTTATGATAGTCTCCCATTTTTGAGTATACTGAATTTTTAATAGTGGAGGTAAGAGAAAAGAATAAAGAACATGAATTTGGATGAATGATCAAACCTGAAATAAATGGAAGAGATAAAAAAAACGGGAAGAAAAGTGAAAGGACACAGGAAAACCTGCACAAGAAAAACAGGAAAAAATTTTATGATCTTAACAAATAGGGGCAACCTTTTATTAACCACTATTACTTTTTGTAGTTTTGACAGATCTTCTAGATGCAATGCACACTCTTAGAGAAAAATACGGTATTAAATCCCATTGTCCTTGCACTAACAAACAGAATATACAAGTTGGAAATTTTCCTGCAATGAATGGTGTATCTCAAGTGAGTACAGGTTTCTAATTCTTCAAATGAAATGCATAGTTAAATTAATCAGCTTTGATATTTGAAATCCAATTTAGGACTTGTGTTTTATAAACTTAGGTTTTCTATGTTACTGTATAAATATAACTACTACTTTTAATTGTGAATAATTGAAAAGGTAGTATTTTAAAAGCGCAATTGCTCTACCGTTACAGGTTTTACAGAATGTTCTTAATCACAGTAATAAAATTTCTCTGTGCATGCCTGAGTCTCAGCAGCAAAATAGCCCTCAGAAGTCTGAGAGTAAAGGCAACAGCAGCCCAGGGAGTGACGTAAGCACAGAGAGCAAGTTAACTCCTCCAGAATCCCAGTCACCACTGCACTGGTTAGCAGATCTTGCAGAGCAAAAGTCCAGAGAGGAAAAAAAAGGTAAATATAATTAAGCATGTAATAGAGGACCATAATATAACCAACAATGTATATTAATGTGTAATATTCACTAATTACAATTTACATTTGTCTTTTGCTTGCATTATGAATGGCTTAGATGCAGGAAGACATTTGTTTCCTATTGTTAGGAACTCACTTTCCTATGATTGTATCTAAATTAGTTACAGAATCATTTGTGGATGAGCATATCATTAAAGCCACCAGGGCAGTAGATTTTTAACTTAAACTATACTTTCTCCCTGTCTTAGCTGTAGCATTTTTCATTTGTGACAGGTGCAAACTCAGCTACATGTGTAAGATATTGAGGAAGGCCTTTTCATATTCAAACTGTTTGACTACATTTTGAAGGATCTAATCCATCCTCTGGTGTGTGTTCAGGTGAATAAATCACTAGTGCTACACTTTTTACCTCTCACTATCAAATGTAGGGTCCCAGTTTTTTCTGTACTTTAGCAGCATGCTTAATTTTATTTGCAAATGTTGTATTTCAGAAAACAAAGAATTTGCCCTTGAAAAGCAAATTAAAGAAGAGAGAGAACAAGACAACCCTGATTCTCCAACTAGCAGAACATCACCTCCTGCGTCCCAGAATAATGAACAGGGCTCAACTTTACGAGATTTGCTGACCACAACTGCTGGCAAGCTACGTGTGGGTTCTACAGATGCTGGCATTGCCTTTGCCCCGGTGTATTCAATGGGAACCCCAGTGAGTAAGATGTCAGATTCTTGGTTTTCATATGGACCTTAAATTTAGATGATTTGGCTGTGAACTACTCAAGAAATAGATACAAATGAAATAAAATACACTTATTACTAGGCATGCTCCCAAACTACATTATAAATCATAGCTTAAAAGTTGGAGATTTGGGGTTTTTTTCCCAGGTAAAAAAGGTTGGGGGAGGGACATTTTATGCCAGAAGAGCCCTAAAAGACTCCCTTTAGAATTTGAAAATGACATATCTAATAGGGGAATTAATCACATGATTAATGTTTTATTACTTAAAATATTTAGTAATCAGTTTTTATTTTAATTATGCACCAGAAGAAAATAAAAAACAATAATTGCATAGGTAGGCACAAATTTTTAGTGATCTTTACAAGTGTATGGGAGATTCCACCCATCTGTCTCCTGCCCAAGTCCTAAATTAATATAAAAGGCCACACGTAGTTTCTGCAGACCTGGTAGTTTCTCACATAGAAGACTACCAACTTCTGGTTCCTATCTGTTAGGAACAGTGTAGGAATGGACTATTGATGCACGTCCACTGACATGATTACATATTCTTGAAGGCACATAAAATGTTTGTGTTGGTTGTTTACTATGCTTGTAGTAAACCAAAGTGAAAGTTTAAACATGTATGTTTCCTCTCAAAATATAACTTTTTCCCTAATAGAGTGGTAAAAGTGGAAGGACTATGCCAAACATTCTTGATGACATAATTGCTTCAGTTGTCGAAAACAAAATTCCACCAAATAAAGCCTCTAAAATAAATGTAAAACCAGAGCTGAAAGAAGAGTCTAAAGAGAGCAGAAAATCACCCATGGAGGAAAACAATAAATTGTACAGTGATATACCACATTCTTGGATCTGTGAGCAGCATATTCTGTGGCTTAAGGATTATAAAAATATTAATAATTGGAAGCTTTTCAAAGAGTGTTGGAAACATGGACAAGTGAGTATTTTAAACTGATTAGTGAAACTGTAACTGGTTGGATAGGAAGAAAGGGGGAAGATAGTAGTACTTAACACATTTGGAAGTAAGATATAAAAAACAAAAAGGTTACCAGAATTTCTGATTTCTTATCTTTTTGGTCAGATTTATATGAATTAAAATATGATGTATTTTTTTGCTATTAGTCAAGAGACTTAATAAAGCCATATATTTACAAAATTTGCTACTTCCTTTTTTTACATTGGTATTTTAGTCCATTTAACAGATTCATATCTTTTTTTTTAAATTCTTTTTTTTTTAAGATTTTTATTTATTTATTTGACACAGAGAAAGAGAGATCACAAGTAGGCAGGTAGGCAGGCAGAGGGATTGGAGGAAGCAGGCTCCCTGCTGAGTGGAGAGCCCGATGCAGGGCTTGATCCCAGGACCCTGAGATCATGACCTGAGCCAAAGACAGAGGGTTAACCTACTGAACCACCCAGGCGCCCAACAGATTCATATCTGTAGAAGCATTTGCCTCAGATTAGAAGTGTAGATGATTTTGCCTTTAATGTTCATCCATAGAACATTTATTTATATATTATTTCATCAGATCTTGAATGACATTTAATTCTGTTCAAATGAAAATGATTTTCTCTTTGACCAGAATTTTTATAGAATGTTTGGGACACATTTCAGATGGCAGTTTATTACATTAATGCAGAAATTGTGAACAAAATTAAGAATTTGCATGATTTAGTATTTATGTTGTTTTTTTCTTGCTTTCTGGAAAACATTGTTTGCAATTTGATTTTACTTTCTTCATTGAACAGATAGTTATTGAGCTCCTAATAAAATCTAGTCTTTGTGCTGGCCATTAAAGATATAAAAATGAATAAGTTATATAAAAATAAGTAAGATGAATAAACCATTTTAGTGCTTGGTTCTTAATCTTTTTAGGTCACTAATCCTTTCACAATGTCAAGAAAACTTGTTTCCTTTCTCCCCAGAAAAAATTCGTACCCGTGTATTGCACATACACAATATTTAGCTTTTTATTTCCTTTTTTTTTCTTTTTTCTTTTTTCTTCTTTGTGTTCTGGTTGGCTCCCCTTGAGGCCCTAATGCCATCAGTGGGTCATAATTTAGACCACTTGATTTGGTATGTGTTTGAGCTGTCACATAAATATTTTAATAAGTGTGTTAAATATTCTAAGAAATTTGTTAAAGTGCTATAAAAACCCAAAAGAGGGAATGAGTAGACTAGAGTACTAATTCAGAAATGCTCGTCTGAATTGATGCCTCAGGGGTTAAGTGAAATTTCTCTAGATGTGAACAAGAGGTTGGAAATAAGAGCATTGGTGCTTGGAGAATGATTAAGTAGTTTTGTTGAACATAGATTAAAGAGTTCTGTGGGAGAATGGTGAGTAGTGGTAGTTAGGGTTAAGATTATGAAGGGCCTTTGTATATTACACTAAGAAGTTTGAATTTTATCCTGTAGGTGGTAGTTTTAATTGATGAGTCAAATTGACATATTAAAATAACTGACAGCAGGCGCCTGGGTGGCTCAGTGGGTTAAAGCCTCTGCCTTCGGGTCAGGTCATGATCTCAGGGTCCTGGGATCGAGGCCCGCATCAGGCTCCCTGCTCAGCAGGGAGCCTGCTTCCTCCTCTCTCTGCCTGCCTCTCTGCCTGCTTGTGATCTCTCTCTCTGTGTCAAATAAATAATAAATAAAATCTTAAAAAAAAAAATAACTGACAGCAAAAGCAGATTGAAAGTTGAAGTAGAAGAAAATAAGGCTATAGGCAAGGAATTAAAATAGGAGGGTTTCCAGTATTTTTAGATGGTGATGATGATGGTACCCTAAGAATTCTACTTGAGACTATTCTAATATACTAGCTAAACTTGCCCCTTGTTTTTTTAACAATATGATTACCATTAGAAAGAGTGGCATAGGGCTGGGTAGGAGTATTATTGGATAGCCACAGTAGGGTCTGGGAATTAATATCTGAATTGCCAACAGTAGTTAATAGCTGAACCTATTTTTAATAGTTGGATATATTATTAGCCTGGTGACAGGAAGTTTAATGGAGTGGTCCCCCCAAGTAAGAAGTTAACCAGATTTAAGGTGATTTTTGTTATCTTTTCTTTTGAGGTATCTTTGGTGATAAGAACCCTAGCTAGAGGTTATTCTGCTCTATAGTTCCCGAAATAAAATTATCTTAATGAAGTTTAAGATGACTTAATAAACATTGTATTTTACAGGAGAGTCTCAAGTCAAAACTTTCTTTGTTTTCTGTATAATAAAGAAATATAAAAAACCCCAAACCTTGGAGATAGTATATCAGATTGTCGTAGAGGTTTTTTTACATCAGCATTGGTTTTAGAAGCTTTAAATCTAGTTGTTAGTTTTTGTGTTAGATAGCCTTGAGGGAATTCAAATTCATATGATTTCAAAGGAGAAATTTACTTTCAGGGAGTCAGCTATTAAGCTTTGAAATGTTTTGCCTGATTGCTTAAAATTTTTATTTATCATGATCCTTGTGGAGGTTAAGAACATGTGTATGTGTTTTAAGTGATACAAAATATGTTTTAATCTTGAGGACTATATTCTGTTAAAGTCTTATTATATATATCACACATACAGATAGATAAGTAGGTATGTTCTATCTTCAAAAATTAGTCTATAAATAATGCAGCCCCAAATCCATATAATACCTAGAACTGAATTTTTTTAGGGTAACCCTTTAAGACTTCTTTCTTGAAAATTTACGACACATTAATTTTAATTTTTAAAAAAATGGCAATGTATTTACATGGCATTCTCTGTTTACCTATTCTCTTTGACAGTATATTATGTATATCTTTTCAGGTCAGAGACTCTTTTCGGTAGTCCCTTTTATTTTCACAATTTGTCATTAGTCCTAAAACTTAATATGTTATCTGTTTGTTGTATATGTGTATAAAATCAAATTTTGGAACTGTCCATATACCTTTCAACTTACTTATCGATTTATCTCTTTATTTATTCATAAGCCTGCAGTGGTTTCTGGTATGCATAAGAAAATGAACATTAGCTTGTGGAAGGCAGAATCAATTAGTCTTGATTTTGGAGACCACCAAGCTGATCTTCTGAACTGCAAAGACAGCATTATTTCAAATGCCAATGTTAAGGAATTCTGGGATGGTTTTGAAGAAGTTTCAAGTATGTTGTTTTTTTGTTCGTTTTACTGTTTTTTCTGAACATAAGCCCCCCAAAATTATAAATTGCAAACATGACTTAACAGATTTTTAATCTTTGAAACTTCTGTATTACTTTGGCTAATAAAGAAGAGACAAATACTTGGAAAAAAGAGACAGACTGGGTCTTATTCCTTGGTTCCACCCCTACTATCATTTGACCATAAATAAGTTATTTATACCATGTTTCCTTCTATCATAGGGGGAATATTTTTGGCAACCCCATAAGCCTTTGAGAATTATGTTATGTAAAACAGAAAATTTAAAGTAAAAATGTAAGACTAGTTTCAGTAACCCTTGTAAACAGATTTTTAAAGAATATTTTTGCATTACAAATACCTAAATACAATAAAACTCCTAATACTATGTAAGTCCATAAGAAATTAAGCTCAATAAGCAACCATTCATTAAATATCTACTGTACAACAATCGAGTCATTCGTGTTACATTTCTTCTTTCCAAACATCAATAAAAATTAAGAGGCCGAAATTACCTTTTATTAATTAATAAACTGCATTCTTTATAGAACGACAAAAAACGAAAAATGGAGAAACAGTTGTTTTAAAATTGAAAGATTGCCCTTCAGGAGAAGACTTCAAGACTATGATGCCAGCAAGGTATATATTTTTAAAACTTGTTATTTTTAACCCTTGGGTTTTTGAAATTGAGCTGAGATTATCCCGAGAAATAGGATAAGGAACTACATATTTGACTTCAGGCATTTTCCTTGCCAATTAAGAATAAATTAAGAACAAAACCCAATCTCTATATTCTCAGCAGGATAAAGTCTTTATGTTAGGGCAGTAAAGGAAAGAAGCTAGTATCTACATGGGGTGCTGTTTAAGATTTCCTTCTCTTGATGCTTTTAATTTGCTATGATTAAAGAAACAATTGCAGTTTTAGTGTCAGTATCACTTCTCTTCTCTGCTTGTCCTTGTATTAGGCATTCATTTAAACTGAATGAAGTCGAGGAAAGTGTTACTTGTCAGAATCCTTAAGGAAAGGTTGTATTGTGTTTTGAGCAACCTGAAAATTTTGTATATGAAAGCAACTAAGAATGTTAATCTGTATTCAAAAGAAGTCAATGTTGTTATTCTTCAGGTATGAAGATCTTTTAAAAAGCCTACCATTGCCTGAATATTGTAGTCCAGAAGGAAAATTCAACTTGGCCTCTCATTTGCCAGGATTTTTTGTACGCCCTGATCTAGGACCCAGGTTGTGCAGTGCCTATGGTAGGTATCTATTTGCATTTCTGTGAACTTGGAATTATGTGAAATTTTAACATCTGTCCAAAGATAAATTGTCTAGTGATTTTTAGGCTCCACTAAATTCATTTTTTACTAATCCATTAAAGTCTTATTTTTTCTGTCAAATACTATATTAGAAATTAATGGCCAATATAGTTAAGTACTTGCTAATTCCTTGCAAAATATTTACATTTTCTAGTAATTTGATTTTTATGGAAATTTCTTGGATTGTAGCTCTTGGGGAGCAGGCTTTGGAACAAAGAAACTAAAGCTCAAATTATAATTAACAAATTTTCCTCATAGAGCTGATTTTAGGGAATATCTAGAATATGTATTCAGTCAAATAAAATTTTATTTCATACACAGGTGTAGCCGCTGCTAAAGATCATGACATAGGAACAACGAATCTTCACGTTGAAGTTTCTGATGTTGTAAATATTCTAGTCTATGTTGGCATAGCAAAAGGAAATGGCATTCTCTCAAAAGCAGGTAAAGAAACTTGAAGAATAGTGGTCTTTGGGATGAAATTAAATATCCACACATACTAGGGTTTATTATCTAGAATGTCAGCCTCTGAGTAAACTGCAAAGATTACTAAAAGAATTGCAGTGGATATAGGGATATCCTAATCTTTATTACCTTAAGAGTGCTTAATTTACCTTTTTTAATATAGAAATTTTAATTTTAAAAATGAGTTTTTATTTGCTCTTCTCCTATCTTTAAATGTTCTGTTTATGAAAATAAACTGTTAAGCTTACTTATAAACACTTTATTAGAGAATAGAAAGTGGGTCCTGGGGTTCTAAGGATGATTAAGATTTGGTTTTTGCCTCAATCATTCATTTTTTTCCTTTCTACTATCAGAGAGAAGCGATCTTTTCTCCTAAGTAGATGTAACCTTTTTATCCATCATATAGGATTTAGATTCCATCCTCTGGATTTCTTTCCAAAACCTTGTTCCATCTGCTTTCCCCTTCTTCTTCTTCTTTTTTTTTTTTTAAAAGATCTTATNGGGTCCTGGGGTTCTAAGGATGATTAAGATTTGGTTTTTGCCTCAATCATTCATTTTTTTCCTTTCTACTATCAGAGAGAAGCGATCTTTTCTCCTAAGTAGATGTAACCTTTTTATCCATCATATAGGATTTAGATTCCATCCTCTGGATTTCTTTCCAAAACCTTGTTCCATCTGCTTTCCCCTTCTTCTTCTTCTTTTTTTTTTTTTTAAAAGATCTTATTTATTTGACAGAGACACCACGAGAGAGGGAACACTAGCAGGGGTAGTGGGAGGAGAAGCAGGCTTTCCTCGCAGAGCAGGGAACCCAATTTGAGGCTCGATCCCAGGACCCTGGGATCATGACCTGAGCCCCGAAGGCAGATGCTTAACGACTGAGCCACCCAGGACCCCCCTGCTATCCCCTTCTATGTAAAGAGGTCTTTAAACTTTTCCTCTCTGCTGGTTATTTTCTTCAGAGTAGAAGTACACTCTAGACTATTCCTTCTTTCTCAGAAGAAAACCTTCAAATCTAGTCTTCCTTGCCACCATCCTATAGCTCCTGCCTTCATAACAAATTCTTTGCTTTGTCAACTCTTACTCATGTTTCAATTCAATGCAACTTGGCCTTTTACCTGCTGCCTCACTGAAATTACTTACAGCAGTCCTCACTAACATTCACAATTGGATAAGTGGTTTCAGTGGTTTCTTTCTGGTCATCTTAATGCTTGCCCGTCTAAAATAAATGGCACTGTTAATCACTGCCTCTTCTTCAGATACTACTGACCGTGGCTTCTGTGATACTACTCCCCAAGTTCTTAACTAACCTTATAGAATCCCAAGCTATCCTAGAGTCAGAGAATTTTTTTTTCTACCTTTTTATTTTACATGTACTTACATGAAATTCTGTGCATGATCCGACTACCACGTATATAACCAGCTCTGTATCTGGAACCAAGAATGTATCTAAAGCTTAGTGGCTAGGTGCTGAGGAAATGGGGGTTCCTGTGGTATTCAGTCTACTTTTCTGTGTATTTGACAGCTTCCATAAAACAACCTAAATTCCCCCCAAACTAGAGAAACTCATTTTTATACTGTTTCTTAGCTTCCTAAATTGACACTTGATTATAATTGATAAATTCTTCGTCTCCTCCACTCCCAAGGATTTGAGAGTCAGGCACACTTGGGTTGTAGTCCCAGCTCTAATACGATATTATGACTTGTGGTTCAGATTACTTATCTTTTTAAAGCCTCCAACGGCACTGAGTTAATTATCTCTTTTGTGCTTCATTGCACTTTGTTCAAATCAACCCCTCTAGCATTTGTTCTATAATACAGAAGTTATACCTGCTTTTCTCCTCTACTAGTCTTTTGTGTCCTTAAATGCTGAGACTTTGTTATTCATCTTTCTTCCTGCTCACCTCCCATCCCTCATTTATAATATAGTATTTTGTCTTTTAAGAAAACATTTCATCATTTTATTTATTTTTTAAGATTTTATTTATTTATTTGACACAGAGAGAGAGAGATCACAAGTAGGCAGAGAGGCAGGCAGAGAGAGAGGGGGAAGCAGGCTCCCTGCTGAGCAGAGAGCCCGATATGGGCCTCGATCCCAGGACCCTGAGATCATGACCTGAGCCGAAGGCAGAGGCTTTAACCCACTGAGCCACCCAGGTGCCCACATTTCATCATTTTAATCCTGTGGCTTTATCTGAAGTTTTTGCCACTCTTTATAGATGATCACCAAAAAAAGGAATGTTAAAAAAAAAAGGAGTGCTTTAGGGTAAATGCCTAAAACACCTCAAGAAATACTGACTTATTTAAAGCATATGCTTTTCCCTCCACCTACGCACTTGTTGCCCTGGCAATTCCCTTCAAAGTGTGGCTCATTGTCATATCCCCCTCGAGGCCTTCATTTAAAAAAAGCTTTCCCTACCCCAATAATCCCCCTCCTCCTTTTTTTTTTCTTAAGATTGTATATATTTATTTTGAGAGAGAGAAAGAGAGACTATGAGCAGAGGAAGAGGAAGCAGCAGGCTCCCTGTTGATGCAGGGAGTCTGATGCGGGTCTTCATCCCAGGACTCAGAGATCATGATCTGAGCTGAAGGCAGACACTTAACTGACTGAGCCACCCAGGCTGTATGAGTACAGATCACTGTTATGACCACCACCTTGGGACAGGAAGAACGTTGGTGAAGTTTGATTTAGAAACCCTTGAGTTTTTAATCTCTTATTCCTTGGTTTGCAGAAAACAAATGATCTGGGAAAGTTACCATTACTGTCTCTTGTTACACATGGTCAGTGTTTTCTGTTCTATAACAGTTTAACTGGGTTTATTTACTTCCTCTTAAAAGAGTCCTGATCTAGGGCGCCTGGGTGGCTCAGTGGGTTAAAGCCTCTGCTTTCGGCTCAGGTCATGATCTCAGGGTCCTGGGATCGAGGCCCGCATCGGGCTCCCTGCTCAGCGGGGAACCTGCTTCCCCCCCCCCCTCTCTACCTGCCTCTCTGCCTCCTTCTGATCTCTCTCCCTCTGTGAAATAAATAAAAAAAAAAAAAAGAGTCCTGATCTAGTAAGGCACTGTACTGCTCTGATAGATCATTTCTAGGATACTTGGCTTTCTGGTGGTCTTTAATGACCAATATAAAAATATTCTCCTCTGTGTTTCAGGAATACTCAAGAAATTTGAAGAGGAAGATTTGGATGACATTTTAAGAAAACGATTGAAGGACTCAAGTGAAATACCTGGTGCTCTGTGGCATATTTATGCAGGGAAAGACATTGACAAGATAAGGGAATTTCTTCAAAAGGTATAAATTTAGGTTGCAAATAGTTTATCTCTTTACCTTGAACCAAGGATTTAGTAATTTTTAATGTAACTTAATTTGGCATTCAGGAATATAAGCTCATTAGGTAATGCTTACTTCAAAACAGGAGGGGACTTCCGACTGTTGTTGAAAGTCAAAAAGCTCCTTTTTCTTGTCAAAGATTAGAGGGTTAGCAATATAAAGATATTTATCTTTGTACTTACATAAAAAAAAAAAGCAGGATCAGGAAATGTGTAATTCCATACATATGGATAGTTTGGCTTTTGACAAAAAAGCTGCTAAACTAAGCTCTTCCTAATCTCTGTACTATACTTTTGAAACAATTGTAAAGAAGAAACAAATGGATGGAAACTTCATGGTGGATGGAAGAGGTAAGAAGGTGGTAGTATGATTCACTTAATTTTTTTATTTTTTAAAGTTTTTTAACATTTATTTGACACAGAAAGAGAAAGACAGCGAGGGAGGGAACACAAGTCGGGGAGTGGGAGAGGGAGAAGCAGGCGTCCCACTGAGCAAGGAGCCCGATGTGGGACTCGATCCCAGGACCCTGGGACCATGACCTGAGCTGAAAGCAGATGCTTATCAACTAAGCCACCCAGGCTCCCATGATTCACTTTATTAACAGCATCTCAATGTGCAATATTGTTTTAATATCCTTTGGCTTTTCAAATTGTTGTAGAATATTTTCTTTAACTTAAGCACGTGTATTGTTCCATAAGAATCTAAGAACAAAAGATGGTTATTGTAAAGAAAATTGGAATTTAAGTGAACAGAATTTACCATTTCCCTTACTTAAAATTGAAGTATATATTTTCATTTTAATCCATATTGCAGATTTCAAAAGAACAAGGCCTTGAAGTTCTACCAGAACATGATCCAATACGTGACCAAAGTTGGTATGTGAACAAAAAGCTCCGCCAAAGACTACTTGAGGAATACGGAGTCAGAACCTGTACTCTTATTCAGTTCCTTGGTGATGCCATTGTCTTACCAGCAGGAGCACTTCATCAGGTACATAAAAATTTATTTGTCATGCATCTGTTACTGAAGGAACTGATTTTGAAAAAGGAGTTGTCCTGATAAGAGAATGACCTGCACCCCGTTTGCTTTCATTAAGAAATCACTAAAATAGCTTTTCAGTGCTTAAAGAGATCTGACATAATTAAATGCTTTGAGAACTTAAATTGGTTCAACGTGAGCCAGATTTCCATATTTATATTGTTCCATTTAGTGGATCGAAATCTCATTTTTTTAAGACTTTTTAAGGAGGAAAAAGAGATACTATATATTCAGTTCTCAGTAGTGAGACTTAACATTTAAGTATTAAAATTTAAGAGATTCACATTTTCTAGGCACAAATTGAACCGAATGAAGTGTTGACTAGACCATTTCATAATTCACGCTTTTAGTGTAACTCCTGCCTTGTTTGCTAACATAGCAATAGTGTGTCCAAAGAAAGAGGATATGTAATTTTTATAGCTATTGATCCACAAAATTTAAAAACTAAATCACATTATCTTTGTTTCTGTGGCTTGACTATGTGGCACCTGGAAAAAAGGCATAGAATAGATAATAGGCACGGAGGATTGGTTTAAAAGCATATAGTGGTTTCCTATAAATAAACCGGAGCTGTCACACACCAGCTTAGCCCTCATAGTTACAGCGTGTGCTGAGGAAACCCAAGAACCCCAAAAGCTGGTTGACCTCAGAGTTGGTTCTCCACCTTTCCTACCACCTGGTAGTTGAGATGTATCTGATGTGTGTCCTTTTTTTTTTTTTTTTTAACCAAAGAATGTTTTCTACATTTTATTTAACTATGTATGCAGTTACTGCCTGTTCAGCATTGTGACACCATTATGTAACAAATATTCCTTAAGGGATAATAGTTCAGTTTTTATTTTTATTTTTATTTTTAAGATTTTATTTATTTATTTATTTATTTTAGATTTTTTTTATTATTCATTTGACACAGAGAGAGAGGAGAGAGGAGGAAGCAGGCTCCCTGCTAAGCAGAGAGCCCGATGTGGGCCTCGATCCCAGGACCCTGGGATCATGACCTGAGCCGAAGGCAGCGGCTTTAACCCACTGAGCCACCCAGGCGCCCTAAAGATTTTATTTATTTGACAGAGAGATAGAGATAACCAGTAGGCAGGAGGCAGGCAGAGAGAGGAGGAAGCAGGCTCCCTGCTGAGCAGAGAGCCCGATTGGGGCCTCTGTCCCAGGATGCTGAGATCATTACCTGAGCCCAAAGCAGAGGCTTTAACCCACTGAGCCACCCAGGCACCCAGTAGTTCAGTTTTTAACATGTCAAGCTCAGGGTTAGATTTATCATTCTTAGATATCAAGTAGCATTTATGACAGTAAAATACAAACGTCATAATAAATATACCTATTTCACAACAGTAACTTCCTGGAGAAAAAAATATATTAAATGTTTAATGTATTATTTATGTTAAATTATCCCATGGTCTTACCTTATCATTTGAGAGATGTTGTATCATTTATGATACCATTTTTTTGCCTTCTAGTCTCTTATCAGAAAAGAGCTAATCTGTATCAAAATGTAAAACACCCTCAATGGAGCAGCCTATTTAAGAGAATAATAGATTTTGTACTATTTTATAAATAGAAAGAATTCTTCGATAATACAAGACCGGTTCCCTTGAAAAATCCTTATATATTTAATTTATCCGATATCTATTTTCTTAAACTGTATCGTGCAGTTTTGTGGGGTTTTTTAAAAATTTTATTTATTTCTTTGAGAGGGGGAAGGTCAGAGGGAGAAGCAAACCCCGTGCTGAGCAGGGAGCCCAATGCAGGACTAGATCCCCAAACTCCAGGATCATGACCTGAGCTGAAGGCAGTTGCTCAACCACCTAAGCCACCCAGGTGCCCAGACAATGCAGTTTTTTTAAACCGAGGTATAATTTTAGTGTGCAGTTCTTTAAGTTTTGACAGATATATAGTTAGGTAACAACACAACAAAATACCAAATACTTGGATTACTCCCAAAAATTCCCTCCTGCCCTTTTTTAGTCAACTTCTCCCATCTGACATTCCTACAGCTACTTATGTTTTCCTCCTATAGTTCTGCCTTTATTAGAATGTCATATAATATGTAGCCTTTGAGTCTGACTTTTCTTACTCAACATAAAATACATTCAAGATTCATCCATGTTTTTGTGTATACCAGTAATTGGATCCTTTTTATTGCTGGGTAGTTGTTCATTATATAAATGTAGCAGTTTTTTAATCCATTCACCAATCAAAGAATATTTGGGTGTTTTCCAGATTGGTACAAATAATAAGTAAAGCCACCAAAAAATTTGCATACAGGTTTTTCTGTGAACGATTTTCATTTCAGTTTGATAAACACCAAATGATGGGATTTCCTGGTCCTGTAATAAATGTATGATTAACTTTACAAGAAACTGCCAGGTGTTTTTCCAGAGTGATTGTACCATTTTCTATTCCCCAAAATAGTATATGTGACTTCCATTTCCTCTACTTATTGTCAGTTTTCTTTTTAAACATTTGAATAAGTGTGCACTGGTATCACATTATACTTTTAATTTACTTTTTCTTAATAACTAAGTATGTCTAGCATATTTTCATGTGCTTATTTGCCATCATCTATATATCAATGTTTATAAATCTGTGTGTTCAAATATTTTATACATTTTTGCAGTTGGATTTTCTTTTTTCTTACTGAGTTTTGTGTGTTCTTAACTACACTACTTTTAAATCCTTTATCTGATATATACTTTTCAAATATATTCTCCTGATCTGTGACTTGTCCTTACATTTTCTTAATGATGTCTTCCAAAGAGAAGTGTTTTAATTCTGATGAAGTCCAGGTGATCAATTTTTTCTTTTAATAATCATACTTTTATTGTTGTATATTCAGAATTGCTGCTTAGCCCAAGATAGCAAAAATTTTCTCTTAGATTTTCTTCTAAAAGCTTTATTGTGGTTTGTCTTAAAAATCTGTAATCCAGTTTTAGTTAATTTTTGTACATTATGGAAAGTATGGACCAAGGTTCGATTTATTTTTTTATTTTTTTGGCAGGGGGTAGGAATAGTTTAGTTGTTCTGGCCTGTTTTCAAATAATTTTTATTTTGAAATGTAATACAGTGATAGAATTTTTAAGAATCTAAGTAGTACAATAGGGTTCACAGTAAAAATTCAGCCTTTTTCTCACCTTTGCCCCCAGTTGCCCTCCTGCAGAGGCAGTCAGTATTTACCATAGAGATTCCATGCCATGTACATGTCTCTTCTGTTGCTTCTTTGTGGTTAGAGAGCCATGTTTTCTCAAAATAGTAGGCAGACTGATCCTGTTAAAAAGTTTAGTTCACTTAACACTGCTCAAAGCTTCACAAGGCCCTAAATGATCTTTATCCATGTCTCCCTGCCTTTCTTCCCTACTCCCCTCCTTACTTCTCTTTGCCCACCCTGCCCTCTCTATGGTTTTCACATAAACCATCTAAGTTTCCACCCCAGGGCCATCGTGCTTACTAATCCTTTGGCCTGGAATTCTTTTTTCAGATATCTGTAAGACTTGCTTCTTCACATTCTTTAAAGGTTTGTGCTCAGATGTTACCTTCCTCAGTGAGGTCTTCCTTAACACCCTAGTTTTAAAGTGTAAACTGTGTCCCCCAATTCCCTGTCATTTTCCTTGCTTTATTCCCCATTTCGATCATCACCTTCTAACATTCATAATTTATTTACTTTGTTTATTGTCATTTAATCCCCACTTGGAATATAAGGTTCATGAAGACAGAGTTTTCTGTATTTTTCATTGCTCTCTTTCATGTTTAGAATAATGCACTTAAATATTTTTAAGTCCTGACAGCCTGAAAATATGTTCTCATACACAACATATTTTTGCACAAGTACAGATGAAAACAAAGCTATGACTTTACATAATGTCATTTATATATATTGTGCTCTTTGTACAAACATGTAAATTTTGGCTTCTTCATGTGTCTTCTGGCCTCTTCAAAAAGTTTACTTAGGTTGGAATCTAACTTCCAATTATGACTGTATACATAAGTATATAGGAAAATATGCTTTCTTTTGAGATATATAGAAATATCACTTAGATTCTAGAGAGTGAATTTCATTTCTAGAGTATAAAAGATGTTATACTTAAATACAGCATGTATAACCTAGATTGGCAAATTCTATTCTGAGCTCTGCTACTAACTTGCTGAGTGTTCCAAGACCACTTTGCTGCATATTTTGGCATAGAATTGCCAGCTATAAGCACAAAAATTTCTGTGTTCTTTTCCTTATGTGGTGTGATGATGACAGAATGGTTATTTTACTCTTTTGAAAGGGTGTTGTCCATGACTCAGAAGTAATGATAATGTGGTTTTGAGAGAGAATTAAAAGGAAGTAAGAACTCTGTGTTGACAATATTAACTTGGATTTGAGATGTATTATTATTCACAACTTACTTAGACCTTAGAGGTCCTGAAAGCTTTTCATTGATGACTTCACTTCCTGTAGTAGACTACCTGTAGTAGACTACAGGTAGCCCTTAAAATAAACCCAAAGTCTAAGTTAGTGCTTCTCATGTGTTAGCATACATCAGGATTTCCTAGAAGATTTGATAAAAGATTGCTGGACCCTACCCCCAGAATTTCTGATTTAGTGGGTCTGAGGAAGGGACCTGAAATTTTACATTTTAACAAGTCCCCAGGAGATATTTATATTACTCTCTGAGGACCACACTTCAAAAACCATTACAAATAGAAAGTCCTTATAAACACAAGGCACCTATCAAAAAATGGTTTTGACCAGGTATGATACAAGCCACACTAAGGGAAAGTATCATAGCCACAACCCTCCATATATTAAGAACAATTGCAGGCTAATCTTCTGTTGGCAAACATCAGTAAATCTGTGAAACCCCAGTATATCACTGAATGGAGCAGGTGGACCCTGATCTCCAGGATTTACTTTGTCTTAGCTCTAGTACCCTGATGTCCTCAGTGGCCTTCATTTTATTTATTTATTTATTCATTCATTCATTCATTCATTCATTTTATAGACTTTATTTGAGAGAGAGCAGAGAGAGGGGCAGAGGGAGAAGCAGCCCAATGTGGGACCAGATCCCAGGACTCTGGGATTATGACCTGAGCCGAAGGCAGATGCTTAACTGATTGAGCCACCCAGGCACCACAGTGGCCTTCATTTTAATCAGCAAACTTTTTTTTTAAGCCACAAAGTCTTTAGGATAAATTTATCCTTAACTGTTATCTTAATTGATTATGCTTGGTCATTCATAGTTTATAACATTGCTAAGTTGTGACTTTTCTGCATTCATAATGCTAAAACTGGCAAAATCTTTTACTCTTAAATTCTCATAAGTCACTATATATATGGCAAGAGTTACATTTTCTTTTTTTTTTTTAAAGATTTTATTTATTTATTTGACACAGAGAGAAAGAGAGATTACAAGTAGGCAGAGAGGCAGGCAGAGAGACAGGGAGAGGAGGAAGCAGGCTCCCTGCTGAGCAGAGAGCCCGATGCGGGCCTCGATCCCAGGACCCTGAGATCATGACCTGAGCCGAAAGCAGAGGCTTTAACCCACTGAGCCACCCAGGCGCCCAAGAGTTACATTTTCTTAACATTACTTACTTATGATCACAGTTGATCCCCTAGGCAAGTATGAATAAGATAGTCTGTCAAGGAAGTGAAATGTAAATGAATCAAAGATAGCAGAAAAAAGGAATTAGTGGAATGGGAAGTTCAAATGCGTTTTCTGCTTTTAAGACTGAACCTTGGGGGTGCCTGGGTGGCTCAGTGGGTTAAAGCCTCTGCCTTCAGCTCAGGTTATGATCTCAGGGTGCTGGGATCGAGCCCCACATCGGGCTCCCTGCTCAGAGGGGAGCCTGCTTCTCCTTCTCCCACTCCCCCTGCTTCTGTTCCCTCTCTCGCTGTGTCAAATAAATTAAAAAAATCTTTAAAAAAAAAAAAAAGACTAAACCTTGGTCTCTTCAAACTAACCCATAAGCCTTTAAACAAAAAATTGCCTATCAGGTTGAGGTCATTAGAAAGCATAATAGCATTTTTTTTAAANAAGACTGAACCTTGGGGGTGCCTGGGTGGCTCAGTGGGTTAAAGCCTCTGCCTTCAGCTCAGGTTATGATCTCAGGGTGCTGGGATCGAGCCCCACATCGGGCTCCCTGCTCAGAGGGGAGCCTGCTTCTCCTTCTCCCACTCCCCCTGCTTCTGTTCCCTCTCTCGCTGTGTCAAATAAATTAAAAAAATCTTTAAAAAAAAAAAAAAAAAGACTAAACCTTGGTCTCTTCAAACTAACCCGTAAGCCTTTAAACAAAAAATTGCCTATCAGGTTGAGGTCATTAGAAAGCATAATAGCATTTTTTTTTAAAGATTTTATTTATTTGACAGAGAAAGTCACAGCGAGAGATCATGACCTGAGCTGAAGGCAGATACTTAATGACTGAGCCACCAGGCGCCCCAGCGTAATAGCATTTTTAAGCACTAATGAAAGTGACAGTTCTAAAAGTGATTTTAAAACAACCATGAAGGGCGCCTGGGTGGCTCAGTGGGTTAAAGCCTCTGCTTTCGGCTCAGGTCATGATCTCAGGGTCCTGGGATCGAGGCCCGCATCGGGCTCTCTGCTCGGCGGGAAGCCTGCTTCCCCCTCTCTCTCTGCCTGCCTCTCTGCCTCCTTGTGATCTCTCTCCCTCTGTGAAATAAATAAAATCTTTAAAAATAAATAAATAAAACAACCATGAAGTGGCAAAAATTGACAGAATCAACTTTTTTAGAATATCAGTTGGGGGACTGTTCAGTGAAGAAAAGGGCAGCTGATTTGGGGCGTTTAAGGAAACCTCTGACAGGTCACTGGCTGACCACGGAGATAACAGAACAGAGACTTCAGCGATCACAGCCAAAAAGGAACACAGCCTTTGCAAGAATAGTGTAGAAAAGTCACAAAAGAAATGGATGACTGCAGCCTTGTCCAACAATCAGCAGCAACTCTGAGGCAGAGAGAGAATCTCATTTCCAGTAACCACTTTATAATGTTCAGGTGTCTGGTTTTCAGCAAAAAGGGATAACAATCAGGAGAAACTATCCCTGAAGAAGCATAGACATTGGACTTACTAGACATAGACTTTATGTCAACTCTCTTAAATGTACTCAGACTGAAGGGAAACTGGTAAAGAAAATCAGGAAGATGACATATGAACAAAATTAGAATATCGATGAAGAGACAAATTATAAAACAGAACTAGACATGCTCAAAGAAAGGTACATGCCAGAACTTTTGAAGGACTTAATCCCCACGGCATGTTCACATAAGCGAAAGACATAACAAGACAGGACATTTGGAAACTATGCTGGTGTGACTGAGTTAATATAGGACCATAAAGCATCTGTTAGACAAGATGTTACAGGAGCTGGGCTCCTGTTGGCTTGCCATTTGTTGGCTGATTTATCTTGGAGCAGGCACTGAACTTCTTATCCATAGTTTCCTGCTTTGTGAAATAGAGCATCTGTTCTAGAGACACATAGTGAAGATCCAGGGAGACTGTATAGCAGTGCTGAAAATGTGAGACATCATTCTGTTCATCCTGCAGAGGAGCCAACAACCTAATGATTAAAGGAAGAGAATGTTTATATATGCTACCAAGTGATCAGTAGAGGGACAGTGCTTGACTTAAAGAACCTGCAGACTTGAGCAGCTGTTCAGGTAGACATTATGCCCAGAGGAGGAATTTCAATGCCTTTGGAATCCATCGCTCTATTGTTAGATTTTTTTTCACCATTCTTTGTTACCCACTTTACTATCATCTTTTTATCACACCTCCCAATGAAACTTACTTTCACCTTTTTAAAATTAGGATTAGCGTTGGGGTGCCTGGGTGGCTCAGTTGGTTTAGTGTCCAACTCTTGATTTCAGCTCAGGTCCTGATCTCAGGGTCGTGCAGGCTCCAGGCTCAGTGTGGAGACTGCTTGTCCCTCTCCCCCTCCTTCTCCTTCTCTCTCTCTCTCTCTCTCTTTCTCTCAAGTAAATAAATAAATAAAATCTTTTTTAAAAATTAGAAATAGAGGTGCCTGGGTGGCTCAGTCATTAAGCGCCTGCCTTCGGCTCAGGTCATGATCCCAGGGTCCTGGGATCGAGCCCTGCATGGGCTCCCTGCTTGGCGGGAAGTCTGCTTCTTCCTCTCCCACTCCCCCTGCCTGAGTTCCCTCTCTCACTATATCTCTCCCTGTCAAATAAATAAAATCTTAAAAATAAAATAAAAAATAAAAATAAAAATTAGAAATAGTATAAATACTTAGTTTTCAGTTATTTCTCCTTTCCCAGGAATTTTATGATATCCATTCATATCACTAGAAAACAACCTAAGAGTGTCATAAAATCCAGATTGGATCAGCTTGGTCCTTCTATGTCATTATACTAAGCGTTAATAGAAGACAATTCCAAGAAATAGTGAAGTACTGAGTCTACATGGTGTACAAATAACAGATAAGACTATTGACTGGCTTCTTGTGAAAACCATTTAGTCAGGGGAGGGACAACTATTAAAAACCGTTGTACTGATGCCACTGGAGCCTGAAGGTATACTTAGTTGGTTAATTTGAAAGAAAGGCCCAAATAAAATCCTAGGGTAATTCTAAAGCAGTTGTGAGCAATAGAGATCTTTAACTACAGTTTTCATCTCCACTCCTCACGAACTAAATTTCATTTCTTTTGCTTTCACCTACTTTCTATTGTAAAAGTTAACAGTGAAGGGCGCCTGGATGGCTCACTCGGTTAAGTGTCCTACTCTTGATTTTGGCTCACGTCGTGATCTCTCCCTGGGATCAAGCCCAAGTTGGGCTCCATCCTCAGCAGGGAATCTCCTTGAGATTCTCTTCCTCCCTCTGCCCCTCTTCTCTCTCTCTCAAATAAATAAATAAATCTTTAAAAAAAAAAGGATAAAGTCCCTCCACGTGAAAACTTTTCAGTGATGTAAGTCTCATAAAAGTATAGTGTTCTGCTTTGAAATGCATTTGATATTTTGGAGAAAATAAGTTCTGTGGTATTCCTGCCTCCTAAAACTGATATTTCACTGTTTTTGTTTTGGGGATAGGTACAGAATTTTCACAGCTGTGTTCAGGTAACTGAAGACTTCGTGTCTCCAGAACATCTTGTACAGTCATTTCATTTAACACAGGAACTGAGACTTTTGAAGGAGGAAATCAATTATGATGATAAACTACAGGTAAGAGACGAACTTTCTAACAAGCTCCTGCTTCATGACTTTTATATTCAGAAATAGGAAATCTGCAGAACAGCTTGGATAATCACTGCCTAGTTTGTCATATTTGGATAATAACCACAGGTTAACAGTATGCATTTAATTGTATGATTTATTAATGGCCCTTATCCTAACTTGCAGTTTAACATTTTTTAACTATGACATTTGTTTTTCTTGAATTTGGGTTTCATTAAGAAAAAAAATTTTTTTAATATAGCAATTTTCATTTGTTACTTTATCTCCAGCTAAAGTGACTAGAAATACCAACATCTCTTTCAGGTTAAAAATATATTATATCATGCAGTCAAGGAAATGGTGAGAGCTTTGAAGATACATGAAGATGAAGTAGAGGATATGGAAGAAAATTAGGTGTGGTCCAGTTTGATGTTTTTAAGCCATTGAACTGGAATTACTTACTCTTGAATGATGTTCTGTATGCACATTGACTTAAGCTTCATAAAACCATCAGTGCCAAGAAATTCTCTTTTGTAGTAATTACTTGTTACTGATACCGCAGCAGTATAGCATACATCACAGCTCCTGTGATTCAATGTTAGTTATGAAAACAAGCTAAATTTAAAAAGCAGCGCTTCAAAGCTGTTTTTGTATTATAGTGTATATGATGTTTGTGAAAATGCCAGATTTAAAATGATGTATTTATTTTTGAAAAAAAACCCTACAAAATTCTATGCTATATTGTTGATCAAATGTAAATGTGACCTTGTACAGTTTACTAAAATAACTGATATTTTTCACTACATTGAGACAGTTACTGTGAGAATAGGACACAAACACCAGCTATTGCCTGCATTTGGGAAATTGCTGAATCGCACAGCATTCATGTCATAATCAGAAAATTACTGCCAAATAATTGTAAAATTTGTAAAATATGAAGTATATAAAGTAGATACTAAATACGGACACTTCAATATTTTGTTGAAGCTATTGACTGTACAATTAAACATTTTCAAAAGGTGTAATTTATTTAAAATTGTCTCATTTTGGTAAAATTTATGTGAACTTTTAAAGCTAAATATTAAACTTAATATGCTATGTAAATATATACATATATACATTTAATGATGTATTTTTTTAAAACATTGGCTTGCTTTTATTTGTTAAAAGTGCAAGTGTTACATATGGCTTTGTACATTAAAGTTGAAAGGGGTTTTACATTTTCCATTAAAAGGACTTTATCAGAAAATGGCTTGTTCCAGAGTTCTTCCTCTTAACATACTACTGGAGATTTATCATCATGATGACTACTAGCATTTTCTTATGATACATTGTCTTCTGGAACATTTCTCCTTTGTTTTTACTCTTAAAAGTTTCCAGCTTTTCTGTAGATTTTATGACACTGTTATAAGTGTCTCAAGTTACTTGTCCTGTGGCCCAACTAAAGAAAGGATTACAGGTATCTCCCATTTGTTATTTATGAACACATTTTCATTGAAAGAAGAACCCATACATGAATTTAAAAAGCCATGATTATGAGCATATGTGATCTATTTCAAGTGTTTTTAATAGCAGAGATAACTGGTAATATAGTTTTGTGGGTGGGAGGAAGTCAGGAGAAGCAGTGGCAAGGAAGGCTGAAGTCAGCCAGCCTCGGTTGAATATGAGTTCTGCTTGGTAATTTGCTTTAATTTTGAAGTCTTGGTTTTAATAGCTATTTCCAGTTGGTTGCTTTGAGGTTCACATTGCCCTATTTGAATGCTCCTGGAAATACGTAGCTCCCCACTGACACCTGCAGGATATTGAGGGGACAGCCTTTTATTTTCATCTGAAAGAACATAGTTTAAAAGAAAAAAGTAAGTAGCCAAGTTGTGACCTTGCAAATTGCTTAGTTTTTGTCCTGTTTATATCTACCATTTTTAGCTCCGTGTGAGTTATTTACTATATCACCTTCCACTCGGGCAGGATTCAGCCGGGAATGTGAGCAGTTACATTTCACATTAATGTCCCATGTGAGTTAATGGGAGGGATGATGACTACTTGGCTAGAAAAATTGGGCTGAGGAATAGTTCAAATGATTATGCGAATCTTCTTTTGTAAGTTCGTGACTTTTTAATGTTTTTCAAAACATGTTTCATTGTTTAAATGGTATTTTTGCTTAACACTTTCAAAAGTCCTATCTGATTTAATTTTGTGGTGGAATTAATTTCAAGCCCAAGATATTAATTCTGGAGTAGACTGCCTACTTGTCTCCTAAAGTCTGCCAAGAACAGTCTTATGCTGATTTTCTTCCAAAAAGTTTTGCTTCTTTGGCTGTTGTTTGAACCACCTTTTTAACCATACTACAACCCCTACAGAATAGCTGAAACTAAGGCAGTGTGGCTTCTTTCAAAGCAGACTCATCTGATAAGAGTATTCTGTCCATGATCTGAATTTCATTCTAGTGACTTAGTTCTTGGGGAGGCAGGGTGGAGCGAGTGGACTATAGTGCTTACATCATTAAAGACATTTGACTTTTTGGAAGGGTGGGAGTCGTATTACTGATCATATTGCTGATCTCAACTGCTTCCTGATGGAGCAGTTCCTCTGACCATTTACCTTGTTGCCTCCGTCCTTTTGGTTGGCCTCAGATGTTTGTCACGTATGAAACCATCTGAGCATGTCTGTTTCCTCGTGATAGTGATATAGAGTAACGTGTAGAATCTGAAAAGCTTCGGGAGGCTTTATACAGGGAAACTTGTGCTGAATATTTAGGTCCCTCCCATTTTACTGTAATTTTGGACCTGAATATGAATTCTTGACCAATGAATTACACGAGAACAAATCCATTTCTCTTCTGCCAACACATTCTAGGATTGTAACACCCATAAAATGTCTAGTTTCTTGTTACTTCCCTTTGGTAGATGGATATGGGTTTAGTGATATCTATGTAAGATTAGTGAGCTTCAGAAGAAAAATATGCTCTCATACCTTTCTTTGCTTTTCTGTGTGTGTACACATACTGTAGATAGAGAAATGTAAATTTAGCATGTTCTGTCTCTAGATGCCAGCCTATCAAAGGTACTCTGCCAGACCAGATCAGGAATGTGAGCCACAGAAGAGGAGTAAAAAAACAATTCAATTACCATTGTACGACTATATTGTGCACTATGAATTGGGGTATAGCAAGTGGCCAAGATTCAGGCTCAAGTTATGACATACCTGGTTACATAGTAGTAATGTCACTCAACAGTAACACCCTGAAACTACCTGAAAGGTATAGGAACTGAGTGGTATATTAAGTACTTGACTTTCATAGTAATCAACCTGGTTCTTTTAATGAAAGCAAAGTGACTTTCAAACAAAAATGAATGTAGGCAAGCTCCAGGTCACTGGCTGCATACAAAGTGGGTTCCCTTTCCTGACTGAGAAGCTATTCACAGCTGACTTAAGCTATTCACGCAGTTCTCTGTAAATAAGCCAACCAGCTGCAATTAAGACTGGAGGATCGCCTGTCTTTTCTGTGTCTTGTCTTTGAAAAAGACCTCAGCCCTGGGGTCAGTGGAGAGGCAAATCAAGAATGGTGTGTTGTACTTGTACGTGTGGGTCACAGCTGGACTCCATTTTGAGAGGAGGTACATTCTGAGGACAAATGAGTCCCAACAATGCTCTCCTGGCCCCTAGTCTTTGACCCCAGAATTGACAGATGCTGAAAGATTTGGATAGCTGGGTCAGTGAACAAATCAAAATGAAGAAGCACAAAACAAGATATGGGGACTGACTCCCAGTGAGGATGATAACTGATTCACAGATCCTGTCAAGCCGTTAACACAGGGATGGGGAAAAGCACAAGATCAATGTGAGTATTCTGTTAGCAAACTTTTTTATTAATTAATATTTTAAATAATATGTTATTTATGTATAATATTTAATATATTAATATTTTAATTAATATTAAAGGTCAGCCTATAACTAATGTTTGGTCATGATCTTGGAGTCCAGGGATCCAATCCTGCTTCGGGCTCCCCGCTCAGCGGGGAGTCTGCTTCTCCCTCTGACCCTCCCCCCCTCACGTTCTCTCTCTGTCTCATTCTCTCTCCCAAATAAAATCTTTTAAAAAATAAAAATAAAATAAAAATACCACAGGACTTAAAAGGGGAGAAAGGGGAGATTTGGGCATAACAATGAAAAACTTTATCAGTGACACATTTTTTAAAATGAGACAATAGTGTCTTATTTTAAATGTTTAAGAAATAGATTAACACTATAAAATAAATATGGCACTTTACCTTGAAGAAAACAGACCAGAAATTTGCTTTTGGGAATGGGCATTTGCTGCTTGTGACAAATACTGTGAAGTGGTCAAAATAGGGTTCTGTGAAATCAGAGGGAAAATCCAGACATGGATGGATGGGTGGGGCTCAATGCCATCATGAAGGTTCAGTTGGTGCAGTTTTCCTCATTCACTTAAGTTTTTCTTGCAGAAAAAAATTGTCCCGTAAGCAAACACAAAATACACATCATGCTGAGGTTGTTTCCTATAAATTTATGGTGGGACAAATTTGTATTTTCAAAACAATACCTCTGAACTGACTATACAGCAAAATTATTCAAACCAAAGCTTTGAGCCAGTGAAGCCCTAGGGTTTCAGGAACAAATTCTAGTAAGTTAAAAATTTGGTATGTCTGTGAATTGTTTATTCCATGACTTGATGCATCATCTCATATTCCCTCCCAGAGGAGAAATGTAGCTATTGAGCCCAGTGACTAATGGTTATGTGTTCTGAAAGAAATGTGTAAGCTCTAGAAATTGTAATCATGGGAAATTACTGTTCATCCCTTGTTGATGGAACTTTTGAGGAAGTACATAGGACATATTGATCTTTCATAGTTGGCTTTCAAGTATGCTGAGTTAGGAGTCCACATTTGGTTCTAAGCATTCCATTCACATCGTCCCAACCATTAGCAGTTTCTTGAATTTTTCAAGTCCAGTATTGATTCCTCATCTTCCTGGTGTTCAACACACTTTCTGTGGTGTTCAGTGAGTTTGGTGTCAACTGAATAGGGAGAAGGGTTTATTTAAAAGGGAGATAGGAGGCGCCTGGGTGGTTCAGTGGGTTAAGCATCTGCCTTCAGCTCAGGTCATGATCCTAGGGTCGTGGGATTGAGCCCCAGGTAGGGCTCCTGCTTTTCCTCTGCCATTGCCATTGCTTGTGTTTGCTCTCTCTCTGTCAAATATATAAAGAAAATCTTTAAAAATAAAAATAAAAGGTAGATAGGGATGACCACTAACTGAGTGAAACTCAAACCGTTTTTGATTGTTAAAAACCTCAGGAGTCTCAGGGTGCCTGGGTGGCTCAGTTGGTTAAGTGACTGCCTTTGGATTGGGGTATGATCCTGGAGTCCCTGGATCAAGTCCCACATCAGGCTCCTTGCTTAGCGGGGGGTCTCCTTCTCCCCCTGACTCTCCCCGCTCTCGAGCTTTCTCTCTCTCTCAAATAAATAAATAAAATCTTTACAAAACAAAACAAAACAAAACAGGGCGCCTGGGTGGCTCTGGGTTAAAGCCTCTGCCTTCGGCTCAGGTCATGATCTCAGGGTCCTGGGATCGAGCCCCACATCAGTCTCTCTGCTCAGCAGGGAGCCTGCTTCCTCCTCTCTCTTTGCCTGCCTCTCTGCCTACTTGTGATCTCTCTTTGTCAAATAAATAAAATCTTAAAAACAAAAACAAAAACACCTCAGGAGTCTCAAAATTGCTTTTTTTCTCGATTTATCAAGATATGTACCAAGTACCATGTACTTCATACCAAGTATGAAGAATTGGGGGTAAATGGGGTTGCTTGTAGTTTCCCCACCTAGAGATGACCACTGTTACTGGTTTACTTGCCACAAATCTTTTGTATGTGTTTTTTTCTACTTTATGAAACAGAGATCATGTATTACATAAAAACTGGTGTGCTGTTTGGGTTTGTTTTCTTTTTGTTTTGTTTTTCTAACTACTACTATGCCATCCGGACTTTTAAACTAAATATTTCTAGCTGCTTTATAAACACACAAATAAATTTGCCACCATAGAAAGACAATGAAAAATACCATTTAAAAATAACCAAAGATGGCTAAAATTAGCAAGTCAGGAAATGACAGATGTTGGCAAGGATGCGGAAAAAGGGGAACCCTCCTACACTGTTGGTGGGAATGCAAGCTGATGCAGCCACTCTGGAAAACAGGATGGAGGTTCCTCAAAAAGTTGAAAATAGAGCTACCCTACGACCCAGCAATTGCACTACTGGCTATTTACCCCAAAGATACAAATGTAGTGGTCCAAAGGGGCATGTGCACCCCAATGTTTATAGCAGCAATGTCCACAATAGCAAACTATGGAAAGAACCTAGATGTCCATCAACAGATGAATGGATAAGAAAATTGTGTGTGTCTGTGTACACATCACTGACAAACACACACACACACACACACACACACACACACACACGAATACTATGCAGCCATCAAAAAGATGAAATCTTGCTATTTGCAACAATGTGGATGGAACTAGGCATTATGCTAAGCAAAATAAGTCAATCAGAGAAAGAATTATGATCTCACTGATATGAGGAATTTGAGAAACAAGGCAGAGGATTATAGGGTAGGGGAGGGAAAAATAAGACGGAACCAGAGAGGGAGACAAACCATAAGAGATTTAATTGCAGATAAGAAATAGGATTGCTGGAGGGGAGGGGTTGGGGGATAGGGTGTCTGGGTAATGGACATTGGGGAGGGTATGTGCTATGGTGAGTGCTGTCAATTGTGTAAGACTGATGAATCACAAACCTGTACCCCTGAAACAAATAATACATTATATGTTAATAAGAAATAATAAAAAAAACAAGAAAAAAATTTAAATAGCCGAAGACAGGGGTGCTGACTGGCTCAGTCATTAGAGCATGCAACTCTTGATCTTGGGGTCATGAGTTTGAGCCCCACATTGGGTGTAGAGATTACTTTTAAGAAATGTTTTAAAATAACTTAAAACAAAATAAAAATAGCCTAAGTCCAAATCTCTGTCTTGAATTGCGAGCCTATTCATTCTGTTAGCAGTTTTTCAATAAATGAGCCTACATTTAAAAAATTGAACAAATACCTCAAGTATTATATTCAATCAACCTTTTAAAAAATTGTAAAATTTTAATTCCACTATCATTAATATACAGTATTCTATTAGTTTCAGGGATACACTAGAGTGATTAAACAATTCTATACTCAGTGGTTATCATGAGAAGGGTACTCTTTTTTTTTTTTGAGAAGGGTACTCTTAATCCCCATCACCTATTGCACTCATCCTCCCACCCACCTCCCCTCTGGTAACCGTCAGTTTGTGCTGTACAGTTAAGAGTCTGTTTTTTTGTTTGTCTCTTTTTTCTTTGTTCATTTGTTAAATTGCACTTGAGTGAAATCATATGGTATTTTGTCTCTGACTTATTTTACTTAGCATTATACTTTATAGATCTATCCATGTTGTTGCAAATGGCAAGATTTAATTCCTTTTTATGGCTTAATAATATTCCATTGTATATCTCTACCACATCTTTATCCATTCATCTATCAGTGCTACTTGGGCTGCTTCCATAATTTGGCTATTTTTATTAATGCTGCAATAAACATACCCAGTGCATATATCTTTTCAAAGTAGTGTTTTTGTACTTTGGGGATAAATACCTACTAGTGGAATTACCGGATCATAGTGTAGTCCTATTTATAATTTTTTGAGGAACTTGCATACTGTTTTCCACAATGACTCCACCAGTTTGCATTCCTATCAACAGTACAAGAAGATTCCTTTATCTCCACATCTTCGCCAACACTTGTTTTTTCTTGTGTTTTTTTATTTTAGCCATTCTTTGCAGTATGGTGTGAAGTGATATCTAACTATGGTTTTGATTTGCATTCTTCTGATGAGAAGTGATATTGAGCATCTTTTCCTGTGTCAGCCATCTTAGGTCTTCTTTGGAGACACATCTGTTCATGTCTTTTGTCCACTTTTTAATTGGATTATTCATTTTTCTGGTGTTGAGTTGTATAAGTTCTTTATAGATTTTGGATACTGCTCCTTTATCAAATATGTCATTTGCAAATATCTTCTCCCACTAAATAGGTTGTCTTGTTTGGTTGGTTTTTCCTTTTCTATGCGGAAGTTTTTTATTTTGTTGTAGTTGCAGTAATTTTTGCTTTTGTTTCCCTTGCCTCAGAAGACATACTTAGAAAAGTGTTATTATAGCCAGTGAGAAAAATTACTGCTTGTGCTCTCTTCTCAGATTTTTATGGTTTCAGGTGTCACATTTAGGTCTCTAATCCATTTGGAGTTTATTTTTGTGTATAGTGTAAGAAAGTGGCCCAGTTTCATTCTTATTGTCAAGGATTAATTGAACATATAATCCTGGGTTTATTTCTGTGCTCTCTATTCTGTTACAGTAATCTATACAACTGTTTTTGTGCCAGTACCATACTGATTACTACAACTTTGTGGTATTTCTTGAAATCTGGATTGTGATATCTCCAGCTTTGTTCCTCTTTGTCAAGACTGCTTTGGCTATTTGGGGTCTTTTGTGGTTCCCTGCACATTTTAGGATTGTTCTAGTTCTGTGGAAAATGCTGTTAGTATTTTAATAGGGATTGCATTAAATCTGTAGATTGCTTTGGGTGGTATGGACATTTTAACAGTAATTGTTCTTCCAGTCCATGAGCATGTAATATTTTTCCATTTGTCTGAGTCATCATCAGTTTCTTTCATCAGTGTTTTATAGTTTTCAGAGTACAAGTCTTTCACCTTCTTGGTTAAGCATGTTCCTAGGTATTTTATTACTTTTGGTAATTTTGGAAATGGGATTATTTTCTTAACTTCTTTTTCTGCTACTTCATTATTGGTGTATAGAAATTTCTGTATATCAGTTTTGTATCTTGAGACCTTATGAACAAATAAGTTCTAGTAGCTTTTTGAGGGAGTCTTTAGGATTTTCTATATATAATATCATGCCATCTGTAAATAGTGGAAGTGTTACTTCTTCCTTACCAATTTGGATGCCTTTTATTCCTTTTTCTTGTCTGATTGCTGTGGCTAGGACTTCCAGTACTAGGTTGAATAAAAGTGAGTAAACAGGCTTGTCTTGTACCTTAAGTATGATGTTAGCTGGGGGTTTTTCATAAATGGCCTTTATTATATTGTGGAATGGTCCCTCTAAACCTACTCTGTTGAGGGTTTTTTAATCATGAGTGGATGTTGTACTTTGTCAGATGCTTTTTCTGCATCTGAAATGATCATGTGGTTTGTTTTGTTTTTGTTTTTTTGATCATGTGGTTTTGATCTTCTCTCTTGTTGATGAGCTGTGTCATGTTGATTGATTTGTGAACTTGAACCCACCTACCTCCCAGGAATAAATTCCACTTGGTCATGGTGAATGACTTTTTTAAAAAAATTATTTGAGAGAGAAAGAGTGTGTGTGTGTGTGTGTGTGTGTGTGTGTGTGTGTGCAAGCATGGGGGTAGGGGTAGAGCAAGAGAATCTTTAAGCAGATGCTGAGCAAGAGCCCGATGGCAGGGCTGGACTTCATGAGCCATGAGATCATGACCTGAACTGAAACCAAGAGGCCAACACTCAACTGACAGCCATCCAGGCACCCTGGTGAATGTCTTTTTTTAAATGCATTGTTGGGTTTGGTTTGCTATATTTTGCTGAGGAATTTTGTATCTGTGTTCATGAAACATTGGCCTGTAGTTCTTTTTTGTAGTGTCTTTATCTGGTTTTGGTATCAAAGTAATGCCAGCCTTATAGGATAAATTTGGAAGCTTCCTTTCCTCTTCTGTTTTGTGGAACAGTTTGAGAAGAGTAAGTATTCACTTTTCATCAAATGTTAAGTAGAATTCACCTGTAAAGCCATCTGATTCCATTTCGTTGCTGGTAATCAGTCTGTTCAAATTTTCAATTTCTTCCTGATTCAGTTTTGGGGGTTATATATTTCTAGGAATTTATCCATTTCTTCTAGGTTGTCCAGTTTGTTGGCATATAATTTTTTGTAGTAGTCCTTCATAGTCCTTTGTATTTCTGTGGTGGTATTTCTCCTCTTTCATTTCTGATTTTGAGTCTTTTTTTTTTTTTTTTTAATGAGTCTGGCTAAAGGTTTATCAATTTTGTTGATCTTTTGAAACAACCAGTTCCTGATCTTATTATCTGTACTATTGTTTTTTTAGTTTGAACTTCCTTTTTTTCTCCTTTCATCTCATTTCCTTCTTCTGATTGTGGGTTTTGTTTGTTCTTCTTTTTCTAGCTCCTTTAAGTGTAAGGTTAGGTGGTTTTATTTGAGATTTTTCTTGGTTCTGTATTGCTATATACTTCTCTCTTAGAACTACTTTTGCTGCATCCAAAAGATTTTGAATGCTTAGGTTTTCATTTTCATTTGTCTCCATGTATTTTTTCCTCATTGATTTCTTGGTTGACCCATTCATTTCTTCATTTCTTAGTAGCATGTTATTTAACCTCCATGTATTTGTGGTCTTTCCAGATTTTTTCTTGAGGTTGATTTCTAGTTTCATAGTGTTGTAGCTGGAAAAGATGTGTGGTATGACTTCAATCTCTTTGAATTTGTTGAGACTTGCTTTGTGGTCTATGATGTGATCGATTCTGGAGAATGTTCCATATGCACTTGAAAAGAATGTGTATTCTGCTGTTTTAGGATGGGATGTTCTTTTTTTTTTTTTTTTTAAGATTTTTATTTATTTATTTATTTGACAGATAGGGAGAGATCACAAGTAGAGGCAGGCAGAGAGGAGGAAGCAGGCTCCCTGCTGAGCAGAGAGCCCGATGTGGGCCTCGATCCCAGGACCTTGAGATCATGACCTGAGCCGGAGGCAGAGGCTTTAACCCACTGAGCCACCCAGGCGCCCTAGGATGGGATGTTCTTAATATATATGTTGGAGCCATCTGGTCCAGTGTGTCATTCAAAACCACTCTTCCTCCATTGTAAGTGGGGTGTTAAACTCCCCTACTATTATTGTATTACTATGTTAAACTCCCCTACTATTATTGTATTACTATTGATTACTTCCTTTCTGTTTATTATTAGCTGCTTTGTATTTGGCTGCCCCCCATGTTGGGTGCATAAATATTTACAATTGTATCATCTTGCTGGGTTGTTACATTTATGATTATACAATGTCCTTCTTTGTCTCTTGTTCTAGTCTTTATTTTTTATTTTCATTTATTTTTTAAAGATTTTATTTATTTAGGGGCACCTGGGTGGCTCAGTGGGTTAAAGCCTCTGCGTTTGGCTCAGGTCATGATCTCAGGGTCCTGGGATCGAGGACCGCATCGGGTTCCCTGCTCAGCCGGGAGCCTGCTTCTTCCTCTCTCTCTGCCTGCCTCTCTGCCTACTTGTGATCTCTCTCTCTCCTCAAATAAATAAATAAAATCTTTTTTAAAAAAGATAAATAATAAATAAAATCTTTAAAAAATATATTTATTTATTTGACACAGAGAGAGAGAGAGAGAGAGAGAGCAGAAGTAGGCAGAGGGGCAGGCAGAGGGAGAGGGGGAAGCAGTCTCTCTGCTGAGCAGAGAGCCTGATGCGGGGCTCGATTCCAGGACCCTGAGATCATGACCTTAGCCAAAGGTAGAGGCTTAACCCACTGAGCCACCCAGGAGCCCCCTAGTCTTTGTTTTAAAGCCTATTTTATCCAATAGTTATTGAGTCAGACCAGGCATTTGCCAGGGATGCAGTAGCACCAAACTGCGGGCCGCTCTTCCTGTATTGTCCCCTTGAAAAACCTTCATTGGTGGGTGGGGTCTGAGATCAGATCAGTTGTTTGCCCCCAGCCCACTCCTGGGCCGAAGCCTGACTACTGTGTGTGCTTATCTTACCCTCTGCCCAGGGCAGGAGCCACTTTGGAGGGTACTAGTCCCTTTTGGGACTGCTTGCCGCATCCCAGGCTTCTGGCTCCCCTTTGAATAGGCTCCTGCCAAAGGCATATTTGGAGGGCTCAGATCTGCAGAAGGCAAGGGCAGGATGCACGGTGGTAGCAAGCTTTGAACAAGTATCTTTTGGGAGGGGACCTGGAGTGGAGGCCTGGCTGGAGGGGCACATCCAAAGGGGCATATGGGGGCGGAACCTGCTGTTAGCAAGTTAGGTGGTGAGTGTTGGCACAGTGCTGGCTCCTGCAGGTGTCTGGCTGGTGGTGGTGGTGGTGGGGAAATGGCGCCCACCAGCTCCTTGGTTCCCCGAGGAGTCTCTCAATGATCCCCGCCCCTCCAGCATGCACTCTGAGATTAGTAAACAAATCCGCCTCCCACGTGCCCCAGAGGCTTTCCAATCACTGCTTCTCTGCTGTGACTCTGCAGGGTTGTTTGTAGTGCTCTCCAAGGGTGGGGACTCTGTTTCCTCTTGCCTTCCTGGCTTCCCAGAGCTGAGGCCACTGATACTCAAAGTTGCAGGTTAAGGCCCTATAGACTAAGAACTCACACAGTTATGCCCCTCTGGTTTTCAAAGCCAAACATTTTGGAAATTTGTCTTCCCTGTGCAGGTTCCAGTGCCTGGGGGTGCTTGTTGTGAGGGTCTGTTTCTCTCCTCTTTCCGCACCGAGTTCCCTCCCTCCCATGGACAATCCCATGGGTCCCTTTAGCACTCGACCACATCGTGCCACCCTTCCTACCCTCCCTCTTCTCTACCTTTAGCTGTGAAGTCTGTTCTGCCAGTCTGCGGCATTTTCTGGGTTATTTACACTGCTGCGTTATCTCATTGTACCTGCGGGACAAGGCGAGCTTAGGGTTCTATTCCACCATCTTCCCCAGAAATCTCAGTCAGCCTCAGAGTACAGAACAAAGATCATTCTAGAACTTACATTATCCAAAGTGTTGGATATTTTAGGGACGCCTGGGTAGCTCAGCTGGCTAAGCAGCTGCCTTCAGCTCAGGTCATGATCCCAGGGTCCTGGGCTTGAGCCCCGCATCGGGCTCCCTGTTTGGTGGAGAAGCCTGCCTCTCCCTCTGCCTACCGCTCCTCCTGCTTGTGCTCTCTCCCTCTCTCTGACAAATGAATAAATAAAATCTTAAAAACAAAAGTGTTGGGTATTTAAATAAATGAAAACTACCCAGATGAAAAGGGGTCTGTGGCCCTTGTCCCAGTCAGTTTCTTGCTGCCTCCGTTTTAGTTTTAACCCTAAAAATAATAGGGGCTGGGCGCCTGGGTGGCTCAGTGGGTTAAAGCCTCTGCCTTCGGCTCAGGTCATGGTCCCAGGGTCCTGGGATCGAGGCCCACATCGGGCTCTCTGCTCGGCAGGGAGCCTGCTTCCTCCTCTCTCTTCCCTCTCTGCCTGCCTCTCTGCCTACTTGTAATCCCTCTCTCTGTGTCAAATAAATAAATAAAATCTTTAAAAATAAAAAATAAAAAAATAAAAATAATAGGGGCAGAGGTTAACATCTGTTTCAGATAGCCAGGCCCTCCCTGAACAGCCATTTCCTCTTAAGAACAGGGAATTTTCTGATCCAAAGATCTACTGGAGGCAACAGAGGCTCTGGGACTTCATAATACCCTCAGCAGCAAAATGTTTCTTTTTTTT
>LNAC01000395.1:1287670-1363117 GCA_002007465.1 Ailurus styani | reverse complement strand
CAGAGAGACAAGGAGAGGAGGAAGCAGGCTCCCTGCTGAGCAGAGAGCCCGATGCGGGCCTCGATCCCAGGATGCTGAGATCATGACCTGAGCCGAAAGCAGAGGCTTTAACCCACTGAGCCACCCAGGCGCCCCAGCAAAATGTTTCTTTGGGGAATTGACTTCAAAGGAGCATCGGCCTAAAAGTTGTCTGGTTCCTCAAACCAAGAACTCCTTTTCCAGACTACAACCTTCCTTTCCTTGTTTTAGAAAAGTATCCTTTACCTTTGGAAACTCCTCATGAGGCTTTAGTACCTCAATCCTACCCTACTCCCTCATCATCTAACCTGTCCTGTATCCTTTGTACATCTTGGACTGTTAAGTAACCTTAAAGATACTCCCATTTGTATCCTTGATTCCTTCCATTTTTATCCCTGTGTCATAACAAGAATACCCTACACTCTTTTTCCAACTTAACAACAGAGAAGCAGACTCAGGACCACAAAAACTGACCCCAGCTGCTGAGATCCTTTTGGCTACTGAGCAATCCTAACCTTGAGAGCATATTCCAAGTATTTTCCACTCCTCAAGACCAGGACCTGATCCTGACCCCCTCACTTTTAGGAAATGAAAGGACAATCCGCATGATCCTCCACCAGATTTCCTCGTGTGTTGCTGTGATGATTCTGACCAAACTGCCATTTCTGACTCCATATTTTTTTGTTCATGCTATTCTCTACCAAAAAAGCCACTTCTCCAGCCTCTGATCACCCTTACTTCTCCTGTGAAGGCTACACTAGCTGCTTTATAGTGGCAGAAGGAAAGATGGTATGTGTTAAATATCTAGTGCCTGATTACACTGATTTTTTTTAAAAGATTTTATTTATATATTTAACAGAGAGATAGCACAAGTAAGCAGAGCTCCAGGCAGAGGGAGAGAGAAGCAGGCTCTCCGCCACGCAGAGAGCCCGATTCAGGGGCTCGATCCCAGGACCCTGGGATCATGACCTGAGCTGAAGGCAGCTGCTTAACCAACTGAGCCACCCAGGTGCCCCTGATTACACTGATTTAAGTTGAAGCTTTTTCTTCTGTCTATACGTATCTACAAATGAATCTTGAATATGAGAACATTTATTAAATACTAGAGGAGTATTTAAATATGAGGTATTTACTAGTGACCAACTAAGGATTTTTAAGATTTTTTTAAAATTTATTTATTTGACAGAGAGATCGCAAGTAGGCAGAAAGGCAGGCAGAGAGAGAGGGGGAAGCAGGCTCCCGGTTGAGCAGAGCCCGATGCGGGGGCTCGATCCCAGGACCCTGAGATCATGACCTGAGCCGAAGGCAGAGGCTTAACCCACTGAGCCACCCAGGCGCCCCAGGATGATTTTTTTTTTTTTTTAAACCTCTGCTGCCCACACGTCCCCTTTAACCAAACATGACCCAGAAAAGTTTCTCACCGTCCACTAGATGGCGCTGCTTACGTGCTCAGCAGTGACCCTTAAACCTACTTTCGAACTGGACGAGAGACAAATCTTGGAAGACACTCTCCTTTTCTAAACCATGCTACTGGCTGCTGCAGCGGTCTCCAATTAGGCTATACTGGGATTATGATGAACTTTAGTGGTGATCACTTTTGATCCTCACATAGCCCATACTGGTCTAAAATAACCCAGTAATAGCTCTATTGGTTCGTAAGCCCTTGACTCTTCAAGTATGTTATAACCATCTGCCTCCAGCTAGTATTCATCTTCACCTTCTAAAACAACAAACTTTACTCACAACTCCCCACAAATGAAAAGGGACCCCACAGAAAGTGGGAGATGAGGCTTTTTACATATACAATTTGAGGGCTACTTTCGGCAGGCGGCCCCCGGCTTCTCCCGGGGAAGCACAGAGGGATAGAGCGTGTGCCCGTGGAGAACTGTGAATGACCAGGTCACTTAGCCCAAGTAGGAGAACCAGCCAGCCGGGCCCCCCAGTAAAGCAGCACGGGACTGGTGGACTGCTTCCTTCCTGGCTCTGCTCCCAGGCTGGACAAAACTTCACGGAGGTCCTAACCTTCTGGGCCTCAATCTGTTTCATCAGGAAGTCAGAGATCTTAAAGGCTTTAAAAATTACGACACACAGGGACGCCTAGGTCGCTCAGGTTGGTTAAGCGGCTGCCTCCAGCTCAGGTCACAGTCCCAGAGTCCTGGGATCGAGTCCCACATCTGGCTCCTTGATCAGCAGGGAGCCTGCTTCTCTCTCTGCCTCTGCCTGCCACCCCGCCTGCTTGTGTTCTCTGACAAATAAAATCTTAAAAAAAAAAATTACGACACACAAAATACATTAAAAGAAATAGCACCTACAAAGTGTTAAAAGCAGAACATTGTGATGAAGTATTTTCATTGTTTCAATAACCTTGATAAAGCATGACGGCTCTGAAGGAACGATCTTTTTTTTTTTTTTAAAGATTTTATTTATTTATTTCACAGAGGGAGAGAGATCACAAGGAGGCAGAGAGGCAGGCAGACAGAGAGAGGGGGAAGCAGGCTCCTGGCTGAGCAGGGAGCCCGATGCGGGCCTCGATCCCAGGACCCTGAGATCATGACCTGAGCCGAAAGCAGAGGCTTTAACCCACTGAGCCACCCAGGCGCCCCTGAAGGAACGATCTTGAAAATATCTTCTTTCCCTTCTCTTAAGTGTGGTCTACAGGCAGGAGGGATGACCTGTGGTTACCATGGCAGGACAGCTGAGACTACGTACCACTTGCTGAAAAAAAAGGTTGTCGTCATTCTGTGAAAAGCTGGTTAAGAACTTTCTGGCCTTTCTAACATGCAGCCAGTTATCTGCGTTCAACAGCGAGACGACACCACCGAGCAAGTTAGGACAAGAGCCCACTAAGCATCCAGACAAGCAGAATGCGTTGTCATTCCAGGGAGACAAGCTATTCCTAAATCCCATCCAGTGCCTCAGGCTACAGGGAGACCCAGGAACACGGGAAACCCCGGCTAACAGAGGGGACCATGTGCCCAGAGGCGGGGTCTTACAATGAAATAGAACAAGTGTTTATCTCATGATCTGCTCTATGGAAGACCCCGCTAGATGCTGCAAAGGTGCCAGTCATGTTGGTCAAGAGGCACATATATTCTACTAAGAGATTCAAACACAAAACTGGACCAGATAAACAAGGGTACGAACTAGTGCGAGGGCTTTGGACCAACAGTAGAGCAGAAGTCTGTGGAACATGCATTTGCTCTGGAGACGCTTAGAACGGGGTCCTGATAAACACAGGTCCAAGTGCTGAAAGGGAGCGGAGGGCAGGGAGCCAGGGCACACTTGGCCGTGGGCGAGGATGACTTAGAAAAGGTTCAGTTCAAAAGACAGCAAAGCTCAGTTTCAAAAGAGCAATGGAGAGGTGGCTAAGTTTTATAATTTTTTTAAAGCAGGCTCCACACCCAGCCTAGAACCCGACAGGGGGGTTGAACTCATGACCCTGAGATCATGACCTTAGCTGAGATCAAGAGTCAGACACTTGGGCGCCTGGGTGGCTCAGTGGGTTAAAGCCTCTGCCTTCGGTTCAGGTCATGATCCCAGGGTCCTGGGATCGAGGCCCACATCAGGCTCTCTGCTCAGCAGGGAGCCTCCTTCCTCCTCTCCCTGTCTCTCTGCCTGCCTCTGCCTACTTGTAATCTCTCTCTCTGTGTCAAATGAATAAATAAAATCTTTAAAAAAAAAAAAAAAAAAAAGAGTCAGACGCTTAACCGACTGAGCCACCCAGGCGCCCCTGGGGCACAAACCTGTAAATCTCAAGTTTTGTGAGGAATGTTAGTCAAGCACGATATTCTGAATGTGGGATATTACAACACTGAGATGGACAAACTGACGTAACTTGAATAGGAAGAAGTCTTACGTTTAAGAAGCTAGCTTATTTTTGGTTTCACCGGCAGTCGGATGAGACCTGAAAAAACGTGGCCTCCACAAGCTCACTCCATCTCACCCTACTTCTGCCAGTTTCACCACCAAACCTGTGAGCCCAGTCCTACCCCTTCGCCCCGCTGTCCCTGAGGTCAGTCTCTGAGGCAGCGTGGTGTCCATCCGTCTGGCACTCCCACCATTCCACACAGTGAACAGAGTCTAGGCTTTGAACACACCCAGTGGCCTGTAGCCAAGCGTTTCGCTTCCATCCTCCTCTTCCTCCCGGCTCCTGGAACACTGGTGGACTTGGCAGAGCAGGGGCGCACGTACATGTGTGAGGGGCTCCGAGCGGGGGCCAGGGGGGCCCGGGGACAGCTGCCCGCGGCCTGAGCACTGTCTGTGTGGCTGGGCAAGAAGAGGGGGTGCATATAAACCTCAGCAGTTCCCTCTCTTTCACCACCCCGTCAGGGAAACAGACGACAAAACCCGAGGGATCATTTGGCTGAATCTCTTCAAATGCATATTGAGAATTGACAACAAAGGAGCCACACAAAACTTGTCAACTACCAACCACATTCAACAAAGGTATAAAACACAATTACTTTATTGACTTCTTACAATCAAACACTGCCAACTACCATTACTTCCACTCATGCATCAGTAAAGGATATTTCCTTAGTACTTTCAAATGATACATTTAAACAATAAACAAAAAAGTTAGAACTTAAAATGCACCCTGATTAATTATGTAAACTGGTAATTTAAAAAAAAAAAGCATTAACTAAGAATTTGGTTCCTTTCTTCATAAAATGGAAATTTAAATATTTCTCCTGATAGTCTTGAGGTTCTCATTATGTCATGAGTAGTGCAAAGTGTGGCACAGAGTTTCATCTAGAAAGGTGTGTCTTGTACACCTTATTCAACAAACGAAATGTGCATAACAAAATGCATACCCTCAATGCATGATAGAAAGCATGTTTCAAATACAAGGTAGCCCCTCAGGCCACCATATTATTTTAGGTTTCGCATTATCATTTATGGCATTATAGATTAATTATACATAACATACTTTTATACATTTTAACCCTGAAGATAAGAAAAGAAACTGTTGCTTGAAAAAATTATTCCAGGTAGCCATTTGGTTTGTATCAGGAGAAAGTGAGCCCCCGAGAGTCTGGTGTCTGCCCGTCTGGAATCCTCGGCGCGAGCGCCCACCAGACGCATGACGTGCTTCACAGCGAGCGTTTCCCGGGCCACGCGCTGCCTCTCCCCCTGCGGCGCGTCTCTGCGGTCACCCTCCATGTGGTTTTCCCTTTTTTTTTTCTGGATGAACTCTATTACTCTATAATTTGTCTTGTCTTCTCAGCTCTTTGATGGCCTTCCATTTCAATTATTCATAAAGCCTTTGAGAATATCCTCCGAGAGCTCCATAAGGGGAAGTTCTGGAGATGGAAAATCCAAGGGCGGAAGGTTGGGTATGGGAATATCCTTGGCCTTGCCCGTGCTCGCGGCAAACTTCTGCCAGCTCGAAGAGGCCGCGGCAGCCTCGGAATGTGGCGGCAGGCTCCACAGCTCCGACTTTTCTACAAAATCAGCATCAACATCCAGTTCCTTCTCTACTGGGCCTTTGAGAAGTCTGGCCTTTTCGGCCTTCAGCTGTTTGTTTTCCTTCCTTAATCTGTCATTCTCAGCCACAAGGAATTCCACGTGCCTCTTCAAATCCGCGATCTTGGTCGCCTGCTCCTCGATAATTGTCTTATCATCTTTGGGGGCTTTGCTTCCGATGCACGGCTCTGCCGGCTCACTCTTCTGCTGAAGTAAAAACAGGAGTGTGTCTGGATCCCTGTCAAAGACCCCCTGAAGTTCAGGCAGATGCTTCTCGGTGGAAGGGCTGTATTTCGCAGAGAGAAGGGTGCTCTGGCCCTCGGCGTCCTCAGAAGAGGGCCTGGGAGGTGCCTGCAGCGGCGCGGCCGCCTCTGTGCTCTGCTGGGCTTTCAACGTCTCCTCCCGCTTTGCCCTTGTCCACCTCTCCTGGACGAGGAGGAGCTGCTTCATGTGGCTGTCCCTTTGCAGTTCCAGTGACAGATGAGCCTATCACGCAGAAGGAAAGGTATCGTTTAACATTTAAGTCTCTTTAGTAATATCCAATGAGTATCATTCCAAGATCCCGTCCTCCTTTCTGAACGGCTTTCTAACACTTAAAATTTACAGACTGTTGCAATTCAACAGAACCTCAAATTCTTCCAAAACGAGTACTAGGTCTCAGCTGGGCCAGAAGCCACCCCCACCCACAGCAGTTGTGGCCCGGCCACACAGAGAGGGTCCATGCAGGCCACAAAAGGGATCAGGGAGGACCGTTCTGAGCCCCCACAGGACGTCACCTACATAAGGCCACTCCGTCAAAACCAGGAGATGAAGGTGAACCCCGTGACAGATGGAAATAAAGACAAGTCAGTCAAAGTAAGGAGAGAGAAGGACACATTCTAAATGAAAGAACAAGACAGATCCCCAGAAAAAAAACCAAATGAAAAAACATGCTTTAAGCAATCTACCCCGTAAACAGTTGAAAGTAATGGTCATGAAGATGCTCACCAAACTCGGGAGAAGAATGGATGGATGTCAATCTTCGACGAAGAGACAGAAAGTACCTCCATAATACACGAAAGTACCAGACAGAGCAGAAGAATACAACACATATGAAACACACTATTGGGAATAAACAGATGAGATGATACAGAAGAACAGATCTGCAATCAGAAAGGGTAGAAATCACCCAAAATCAACATCAAAAGAAAAAAAGTTTTTGGATGATGTTATTTAGGAGATCTCTGGGACAACAAAGCATAAGAAAACTTATATGAAGAAGTAATAACAATAATGTCTGCAAGAGCCACACTCTGAAGAGCCCAGATGTCCACTGACATATGAATGGATAAAGATGTGACAGATACACACAATGGAATACTACTCAGCCATCAAAAGAATGAAATCTTGCCATCTGCAAGGACATGGATGCAACTAGAGGGTATTATGCTAAGTGAAATAAGTCAAAGAAAGACAAATACCTTATGATTTCATTCATATGTGGAATTTAAGAAACAAAACACAATAACACAGAGGAAGGGAAGGAAAAATAAAGTAAGATAAAAACAGGGAGGGGTGCCTGGGTGGCTCAGTGGGTTAAAGCCTCTGCCTTTGGCTCAGGTCATAATCTCAGGGTCCTGGGATCGAGCTCCGAGTCGGGCTGCCTGCTCAGCAGGGAGCCTGGTTCCTCCTCTCTCTGCCTGCCTCTCTGCCTACTTATAATCTCTCTTTCTGTGTCAAATAAATAAATAAAATCTTTAAAAAGAAAAGAAAACAGGGAGACAAACCATAAGAGACGCCAAACTCTAGGAAACAAACTGGGGGTTGCCGGAGGGGAGGGGACTGGGTGATGGGCATTAAGGAGGACACTTGTGATCTCATCAGAACACGGTGTTACATGCACCTAACGAATCACTAAATTTTAAAATTCTACCCCTGAAATTAAAAAAAAAAGAATAGAGCTTTTAAAAAATAATTNTAACGAATCACTAAATTTTAAAATTCTACCCCTGAAATTAAAAAAAAAAGAATAGAGCTTTTTAAAAATAATNGCTCAGTGGGTTAAAGCCGCTGCCTTCAGCTCAGGTCATGATCTCAGCGTCCTGGGAGCGAGGCCCGCATCGGGGTCTCTGCTCGGCAGGGAGCCTGCTTCCTCCTCTCCCTGTCTCTCTGCCTGCCTCTCTGCCTACTTGTGATCTCTCTCTGTGTGTCAAATAAATAAATAAAATCTTTAAAAAAAAAAATTTTATTTTAAACAAGACAAAAAAGAAATAACTGAGAACTTCCTTAACACGGGACAAAAAAACATTTATCAGGTCCAGGAATCAAAAAAAAAAGCCCCACATAAAATCAACCCAAAAAGATCCATAACAGGACATATTATAATTAAACCGTCAAAAATTAAAGTGACTCTTGGGACACCTGGGTGGCTCAGCTGGCTAAGCATCTGCCTTCCACTCAGGTCACGATCCGGCTGAGCCAGAGCCCGCTTCTCTCTCTGCCTGCTGCTCCCTGCTTGTGCCCCCCCCCAACAAATACATTAAATTAAATTTAAAAAAAATTTAAGAGACTCTTAAAAGCAGCAAGAGGAAAACAACTAGTTACATATAAGGGAATCCCCATTAGATTACCCAGCTGGGTTTCTGTGGGGGTTTTTTGGTAAATCTCTTTCCTCACCTGATTTTTAGGGTGGTTTTACTTTGTATCATTTCTGTACAGATGTTTGCCACTCTAGTTTAGATGAAAACTATATAACCTCAATTATAAAATAACATATTGGGACATTATTAATTATATCAATCAATTTTATTTTCACCATCAAAACGATCACCTCCTGCAGCCGTGTACAGCCTGCTAGAGGAGCCGCTGCTGCAACTGGGAGAACACAGGAAACACAGTTTGGCAATTTCAGAAATGAAAACATTTTTCCAATATACACGAATTGTAATGTGAAATGTGCAAATACTAGAATAAAACAGAACAAGCACCCATACTATTCAGTAAATGAACACGTCTACTCCTCTGTGGCGACCGAGCGAAGTGCAGGACACAGCTGGAAGACAGTGATCACGGACAAGTTCATTTCAATACATTTCATTCTCAGGTTTCCAGAGGAGAAGCACAGACTGAAGAAGTGGTGTCACTAAACAGGAGGGGACCAAAAAACCCCAGAAGAATTGACCACAAATCACATGGTACAAATTTTAGTGAAGTGCAAAACTCCTGTCTGGAAGTGTGTTTTTCTGACAACCACCGTGAAGAAGACAGTACAAAAATGTGCTCATCCACTTTTCCCCTAAGGTCTTGTTAGTCTTCTAACACCACAACCCTGATTCACAGTAACAATACTAGAGTCCTTCACCAATTATTGTATCTGGAAGGAAATGGAGAACATGTTTTATTTTCCTGGTACTCTAAGTGTACTCTAACTAAGGCCCTGGTCACTGACACGATCTCCTAAATGCTGGAAAGGCTCTGGCCTTTTAAGATAAATGCTTTTGGCTGGTGCTCCTGTCTGCGCAAAGCATGCCTGGCAAGTCCCTGGGTTCGGGGCTCCTGGTGACCCCATGCCTGAGGCAGAAACCCTGGGGGCCGGGGGTGGAGAAGAGGCAACTCCTTCCAAAGGAAGCAGGGGAGCAGCCAGGATGCATCCTGAGCAGGATGCCCATGACCTTCCAGGGCCAGCCCCCCACGGAGCCGCCACAGGGAGGCTCAACCAGGGCATGAGTCGCCTGCCCCGCTCCTGGATCAGAAGACTTGGAATACGGAACGTGTCAATTCTTCCCATATCGCTATACGGGTTTAATGCAATTCCATCCACATCACAGCAAGACGCCGGTTCCAAAAGGGAGGAAGCCTAAGCCTCTGGTGGTAACGTTTACAGGAGGGGAAGCCCGCGCCAAAGAGGAGTAAATACGCTCAGTTACTGAATCCACTAAAAATTAGATGTTGTTACAAAGATTTGGCAAATCCTCTGCCAAAGAGTAGACGTGTCCTGTTATTGAGTAGTATGGGACGCTTGTTCTGTTTTAAATCTAGTATTTGCACATTTCCAGAATCAGCTGGATTCTAAGCAACAGGTGTGCAGCCCGGAGCAGCACGATATATTCAAAGTGCTGAAAGGAAAAAACAAATACCCAGCAAGGCTATCGTTCAGAATTTAAGGAGAAATAAGAGAGTGTCCCAGCAGACAAAAGCTAAAGGAGCCCATCACCACTAAACCAGCTTTAGAAGAAGCATTAAGGGGAATTCTTTAAATGGAAAGAAAAGACCAAAAAACTAGAAAGAAGAAAATATATGAAAGAAAAAAAGTCTTGCCAGCAAGGGAAAATATAGAAAAGGAAATGGATCAACCACTGATTAAGTTAGTATGAGGGTTAAAAGACCTAGGTCAATGTAATCTACTATGATTAAAGGACTCATTAAATAAAAAGATATAAAATAGGGGCGCCAGGGTGGCTCAGACAGTTAAGCATCTGCCTTCGGGTAGGTGTCCTGGGATGGAGCCCCAGAGCACGCTCCTTGCTCAGCGGGGAGCCTGCTTCTCCCTCTCCCTCTGCCCCTGCTCCCCCTGCTTGTGCTCTTTCTCTCTCTCCCTGTCAAATAAATAAAATCTTTAAAAAAAGAAAAGGTATCGGGCGCCTGGGTGGCTCAGTGGGTTAAAGCCTCTGCTTTCGGCTCAGGTCATGATCTCAGGGTCCTGCGATCGAGGCCCGCATCGGGCTCCCTGCTCAGCGGGGAGCCTGATTCCCTCTCTCTCTCTGCCTGTCTCTCTGCCTCCTTGTGATCTCTCTCCCTCTGTGAAATAAATAAATAAAATCTTAAAAAAAAAAAGAAAAAAGAAAAGGTATAAAATAGACGTCAAAAACATACGTNCTCTCCCTCTGTGAAATAAATAAATAAAATCTTAAAAAAAAAAAAAAAAAGAAAAAAGAAAAGGTATAAAATAGACGTCAAAAACATACGTGGGGGGGGTAAAAAAGTGAGTAAAAATGTACTGCTTTCAGAATGCATTCAAACTTAAATGACCGCCAACTTAAAACAGACAGCTATATACGTGTAATTATATAGGAACCTCATGGTAACCACAAACCAAAAATCTAACAGACACAAAGAGAAGAAATCTGAACATTAACACTAAGGAACATAAATCATAAGGGAAAAGAGCAATAGAAGGAAGGAACAAGAACTACAAAACAAGAAGAAAACAACTTTAAAACAGCAATAAATACACACTAACCAATAATGATTTTTAATGTAAACAGACTAAATGCTCCAATCAAAATAGGTAGGGCGGCTGAATGGATTAAAAAAAAAAGGACCATGTAGATGTTTCCTACAACAAACTTACTTCCAACTTAAAGACACACACGGACTAAAAGCAGAAGAATGGAAAAAGATATTCCAAACGATAAAGGGATCAATCCAACAAGGAAAAACACCTGGGAACACTTATGCAGCCAACATAGTAGCACCTAAATACATAAAGCAAATATTGACAAACGCAAAGGGAGAAAACTGACAGTAACAGAGTAATAGGGAACTTGAATACCCCACTTACACCAAGAGACAGCTCATCCAGACATAAAATTAATAAGGAAACATTGGCCTTGAAAAACACATTAGACCAGATGGAATTATTAACAAATATATGTAGAACAATCCATTCTAAAACAACAGAATACACACTCTTCTCAAACGCACATGGAACAGCCTTCAGGATAAATCACATGTTAGGCCACAATAAATTTAAGATTGAAATCATTTCAAAGCATCTTTTCTAACCACCACAGGACGTAACTAGAAATCAACTACAAGAAGAAAACTGGAAAACACAAACACGTGGAGGCTAAAACATGCTACTAAGCAAGGTCAATAAAAAGAAAAATCAAAGAGGACTCCAAGGGCGCCTGGGTGGCTCAGGTCATGATCTCAGCGTCCTGGGATCCAGCACCACATAGCTCTCCCTGCTCAGCAGGGAGCCTGCTTCCCACTCTCTCTGCCTACTTGTGCTCTCTCTGTCAAATAAATAAATAAAATCTTAAAAAGAAATAAAAATAAAAAGCAAATGAACAGAAACAGACTCAAATACAGAGAACCGGTGGTGGCCACAGGAGAGGGGGATGGGCTGATGAACGAAACAGGTGAAGGGGATTAAGAAGTACAAACTTCCAGTTATAAAATAAGTCATGAAGATGAAAAGTATAGCACAGGGAATCCAATCAATATTAATATCGGAGTAACAATGTATGGTAAGAGACTGGGACTATACTTATGGTCAGCACTGAATACAAAGAACTGTCAAATCACTATGCTATGCACCTGAAACTAATGTAACACTGTATTATCAACCAAACTTAAAAACAAACAAATAAATAAATAAATGGCGGTTAAGGGAGAAAGACTCAGAAACACACTCAAGGTCACAAAGCCAAAAGGCAAAGCTGAGGTGTGGACCAACCAGGGCAGTACAGTCCCAGTGCAGTGGTTTTAAAACATGTCTATGAATTTCCTATCAAGAGATGGAGTCTAATACCCTTCCCGTCAACCCTTGGTGGGCCTTTGTGGTCAATTCGAGGAACAGTGCAGGAGGGACCATGCTGGAAACCTTCAAATGCCCCGTGGCCAGATTACAGAGACCAGAGAGAAGAGGAGGAGGAAGAGAAGGAGGAGATCAATGCCCTGCTATCTGAGGAGCCCTGGCTGTCTCAGGCCAGCACCAGACAGAACCCACCTCGGAGGTGACATCATCAGCTGCCACCATCGGACTGTACAAGAGCTACCCACCCCCCTCCAACCGACAACTGACCAGCCGAGCCCAGTCAACCCGATTTGTGAACAAATACATACCTATTAGAAACAAACAAACAAACAAACCAAAAAACCAAAAAACCAAAAAAACAGGGAGCCTGGGTGGCTCAGTCAGTTAAGCTTCTGCCTTTGGCTCAGGTCATGGTCCCAGGATCCTTAGATCAAGCCCTGTATCGGGCTCCTGGCTCAGGAAGCCTGCTTCTCCCTCTCCCACTCCCCCTGCTTATGTTCCCTCTCTAGCTGTCTGTCAAGTAAATAAATAAAATCTTAAAAAAACAACAACAAAAAAAACCCCTTATGATTATAACACAAAAACCTTATGGTGATCTCCTTTCACTTAATGAAGAATAAATCATCATCCATATAGTTAATGAACTTAACCTGTGTGTGAGCAGCTTCATGTGAAAATCTGTAACTACGCTACAAGAACTGTATGAAATGTTTGTGTCCTCATGATGACTGAACTATTCATTGTGTCTGACACCGTGTGCAAGGCTTGTGTGGAAGCAGTCTGTCTTTACATGGGCATAATGATGTTTTCTTACCGTTTTATGACTTTGCTTTAAAAGAATTACATTACCATTCAGTACGCCTCTCCCATACATAGGGGAAACCACGTATTAGCCTACCGTCGTCACAGGTAAGTGGGTTTTTAAAAATGTAACAATGTTTCCAATACTGTATTGTGAATAGACTGTAATACTACATACCATAAATATTCTATAATGAATGATTCATACATTAGTGTTTAGGCTAGTCTACCATAAAGCAATCATACTGCCGCTCCTTCAGTATCAGTGCATGAATTGTTATACCTGTAAATAAATGAGTTTTTTTCACATTTTCATTTTTGATGTCTCATGTTGGTCGTAACGACAATTCATCTCGTAAAGACAAGAGAAACTTACTATATCAACAAATATAGGACACTAAACGTATTTTCTCTTCTTGTGATTTTAGGTTTTTTCTAGATTATGTCTGTAGTAAGAATACAGTATATAATTACACAACATACATAATACATGTAATCAATTGTTTATGTTATTGTTAAGGTTTCTGGTCAACAGTAGAGTATTAGTAATTAAGTTCGGAGGGGTGGGGGGCAAAAGCTACAGGCAGATTTTTGACTATTTAGGAGGTGGCCACTCCAAAGCCTCGACTTGTTCAAGACCCAACAATATGTATTTCCCACATTTTCTATGCTGAATGTGTTTTTTTTGTCAATGAGTATTTTGTGGAAACTAACAATTTTCTACTTTTTTTTTGTTAAAGATTTTATTTATTTATTTGACAGAGAGAGAGATCACAAGTAGGCTGAGAGGCAGGCAGAGAGAGAGGAGGAAGCAGGCTCCCTGCTGAGCAGAGAGCCCGATGCGGGACTCTATCCCAGGACCCTGAGATCATGACCTGAGCCGAAGGCAGAGACTTTAACCCACTGAGCTACCCAGGCGTCCACAATTTTCTACTTGTAAAAGTAACATATTCATAGTAGAGTATGTGAAAAAGGGCTTTAATATTTTGTTTAAAATACTAGCTGGTATTCTGTTAACAATACTGACTGGGTGCTTTAAAAAAAATTCTAAGTGAGAAAAACAATGGTCTAAAAAATAATGGCAAAAAAAAAACAACAACAAAAAAATGACAATGTGATTCTATCAGAATTCTATCCTGATGTTTAAAAAAAAATTTTTTTTTTAAGATTTTATTTATGGGCGCCTGGGTGGCTCAGTGGGTTAAAGCCTCTGCTTTCGGCTCAGGTCATGATCTCAGCGTCCTGCGGTCGAGGCCCGCATCGGGCTCTCTGCTCAGCAGGGAGCCTGCTTCCTCCTCTCCCTGTCTCTCCTCTCCCTGTCTCTCTGCCTGCCTCTCTGCCTACTTGTAATCTCTCTATAAATAAAATCTTAAAAAAAAAAAAAGATTTTATTTATTTATTTGACAGACAAAGCAAGAGAGGGAACATCAGCAGGGGGAGTGGGAGAGGGAGAAGCTCACACAGAGCAGGGAGCCCCATGCAGGGCTCAATCCCAGGAAGGCAGATGCTTAACAACTGAGCCACCCAGGTGCCCCCCCTCGCTTTTTTTTTAAAAAGATTTTAAAATTTTTAAAAATTTTTTAAACAAAAAAGCAAAAACAAAATAATTGGGCCTTTCTACCTTAGATAAGCTAACTTTTTTTAATCATGAACAAAACCCCATTCATTCAGAAAGTCAGAAGTCCTTTCCAAATCAACACAGTGAATAAGACTTTTTTCGAATGGCCCTACCCCTTTGAAATGCCATCAATGGCCCTACCCCTTTGAAATGCCATCTGTACTCAACTTAAAATTAGAAAACTTTCCTCTTTAGACATTCATTCTACAACTAGTTAAGATCTTTTTAGAGATTTATTTTATTTATTAGAGAGAGAGATGGAGGAGGAGAAAGAGAGAGTGCATCTCTAAGCACACTCCAGGCTGAGTGCAGACCCCAGGGTGGAGCTCAGTCCCGGGACCCTAAAATCATGACCTGAGCTGAAATCAAGAGTCAGAGGTTTAGGGACGCCTGGATGGCTTAGTAAGTTAAATGTCTGCCTCTGGCTCAGGTCATGATCCTGGGGTCCTGGGATCAAGTCCCAAGTGGGGCTCCTTGCTCAAAGGGGAACCTGCTTCTTCCTCTGCCTGCTGCTCCCTCGGCTTGTGCTCTGACAAATAAAATCTTTAAAAAAGTCAGATACTTAACCGACTGAGCCCCAGCTAAAATCCCTTTTTATTTTAACAGGGGTTCAGGAGGTTCTGTGCATGTTTGTTTTATGTGGCTAACATGAGCAGTTCTGTACAGTCAAAGGGAAGAGCACAGAATAGAACGTAACTTTCAGGTTCTTTGGTTCAGTTTGAGGAAGTGGTTTTTTTTTCCCCCTGCCCACTGATATCCCCTTACAGAAAGGATCACCTTAATTAAATTAGACAAACACTACTGAATATCTCCTATGTTATATAATCAGAAAATCATCTTTGGATGATTTTCAAAACCTAGGCAGACTCTCCCCAAACACAGAAGAAATTTAAAGCCGTTGGCGAAACAAAATTTAAAGGTACCAGAACTGCTTAGGAATTCAGGAAAAGACAAATTCAGATTTAAATTATTTTTGGCATGCAAAGGGGAGGCCAACTGGTTTCCCCCTGACCAGGCCAGGCCTGCTTAGTCTCCATGAGCCAATGCTCAGGAAAGACCCCAGAAGTCTTTTAAAGAACACATTTGGTGACCTGAGATCTAGAAGTAACGAAAAGAAAACAGAAGTTTCTGCATGCCATGTCTGGAACACTGAGAGCAGTTCACGGAGTTTTAATTTCTGAAATACTCTTCTCTTGTCCATCTTATGTATTTTAGACTACAGCGTTCTGAGAGGGGCACAATATTTTATACACAGCTCAAGTCTCCACAAGAAAATCCTTCTAAACCCTTACCACAAATACTAAGAAATTGTCTCACCTGCTCAGACTGCGTGAGCTTCATGGCTTCAGAAAGGTATGCTGGTTAAAAAAAAAAAGCATATTAATATGAGAGCCATAATCTTGTCATCAACAGGTTAAAGAAGAGTTTCAGTGCTCCTATGACAAAAAGAACTGGTTTTAGAAGCGATTCTGCTAAATAGTTATTCTGTACCTGAAAAGAAACTTCTCCAAGAAAGAAGTCAGTCGTAATCAACTGTAGATACTCTCTACCCCATCTTGAAGGGGTTTGTTCTTCAAAATCCTTGTAGATATCATAATTAAGAAAGTAAAGATGGGCTAATCAGAAATACAAGATCAGGAAGGATTAAAATTAAACAGGAACCTATCAAAACTCTATTACTCATTTTGATCACAAAATTATCAAAAGACTGATTATTGGGGCACCTGCGTGGTTCAGTGGGTCAAAGCCTCTGCCTTCAGCTCGGGTCATGATCTCAGGGTCCTGGGATTGAGCCCCAAATCGGGCTCCCTGCTCAGCAGGGAGCCTGCTTCCCTCTCTCTGCCTGCCTCTCTCTGCCTACTTGTGATCTCTGTCAAAGTAAATAAATAAAATCTTAAAAAAAAGAGAGAGAGACTGATTATTAGTGTCTTTTTACCCACATGAATACCTGCACTATATCATTTTGGCCTTCTACAGAACTACTTTTATTGAATTATTTCTGAGCTATCCCATCAGCCTACCATGAATCAGGTACTTAAGAGCCGTAAGAACTTGCTGACTTATTTATTGTAAGCAAGTTGTTGAGGATAGTATAATGTCTTTTAGGAAGACTATAAATGGTCAGTAATTCAATAAATTTCTCCCTGACCTTAGGATCAGTTCCTGGGTGACTTAATTTACTTGGATTTAAAAAGTCACTGTAAAAATCCCTAGTTTTCCTCTCTGAGCTATCTTCTAGAAAGCTCAAAGCCACGTTCTCCTTCTATCAAATAAGCAAGAACTCGTGGTGCATTCTGTGAACTATGCTTCCAGGCACTCCTCACTTTACCTTTCTGTGGATTCCTCATCTGCTTATTTTTAATTACATTTTATATTTTGCTGGATTCCTAAGGCCTTTTATATACTGTCTGGACCAAAACAGGGTATAAATGACAAGTATTACAATAACAGATCACACACAGTCTCCATTTTTTTTGTTTCTTGGTTACTATAAAGTTTTTAGTATCTCTCATCCTTACATTAAGTTCCTTTTTTGCTGATACTACAAGGCAATGTTTCTGTCATCTTAATTCAAATACTTTAATGATTTCGTTGTCTGCCAGGTTAAATACAGATTAACTGGATGGTCTCTCCCAACAGAAAACAGTTGGTTCTATAGCCTTCGCTCTAGCCATACCTATATTTTTTTCTCAACTTTTTTTTTAAGATTATTTATTTATTTATTTGACAGTGAGAGATCACAAGTAGGCAGAGAGGCGGGCAGAGAAAGAGGAGGAAGCAGGCTCTCCACCGAGCAGAGAGCCCAATATGGGCCTCGATCCCAGGACCGAGATCATGACCTGAGTTGAAGGCAGAGGCTTAACCCACTGAGCCACCCAGGCGCCCCTTCCTCAACTTTCGTGCCTTTTATTCCTATAGTAAGTCTGAATAGCTGCATACAAACGATTTCTTTTTCCCTTTTCTTCATCTTAAAAGGCTGTTGAGTCATTCTATCTACTGGTCTGATACAGTATCGATGAACTTCCCTAAACTTCCTATTATGTCTGCATATATTTGTGTCCCTGTGTGAACTACAGTTTGCTTTAAATTCACTTTATAAACAAATGGAACAGTTTCATAAAACCAGGCTTAAACCAACTGGACCGCCCTTGTAGAACCTTGAAACCCTAACATAACACCAGAGGATACGCAAGGATACTGAGTTCCCAAAGCACAAAAGAATCAACAGGAGTCACACTGGGAGAATTGTCCCACACTTAAAGAACGTCCCACTCTTCAACTTAAAATTTGGGTCTTGGGATGCATGTGACTCAGTCGGTTGAGTGTCAGCCTTCAGTTCAGGTCTCGATCCTGGGGTTCTGCGATCAGGACCCACATCGAGCTCCTTGCTCAGCAGGAGGCCTGCTTCTCCCTCTGCCTGCTCTCCCCATGCTTGTGCTCACCTGCACTCTCTGACAAATAAATAAATAAAATCTCTGGAAAGAATAAAGAATAAAATTTCAGTTTTAAGGGGCACTTGGCTGGCTCAGTAGAGTGTGTGACTCTTCATCTCAGGATTTTAAGTTCAGCCCCATGTTCAGTGTAGAGCTCACTTAAAAACAAAATATAAATTTATTTATAAATAAAATAAAATTTGCTCTTTTCACTATTTGTGGGAAAAAAAAATGGAACCCACTTAGGAAACTGGACTGTGAAGATTACAAGCAAGAATGCTAAGTGACTGAGCCACCCAGGCGCCCCTAACCACATCAATTTTCAAACTGGCATTACATTCACAACTCCACCTTAAAACACAAGGCTATTTTTAACCAAGTCTGAACTCCAACTCAAATCAGCTCAATGGGATTAACTAATCAAACTAAAATTCTACCTCCCTAATTAGAGCTAATGAGATCCAAAAGGCTGCCTTTATCTTTTCTTCTCCTGAGATGTTGCAGGATGCAGATACTGAGAAAGTAGAGAGAAGCATGTAAAGCCCAACATCAGTCTTAACTCCTCAAAGACAGGGATGTAGGTTAGGAATGAAGGAGACCTTTCTCCCTTTTATATACTCAGAATCTCAATGCTCAATGCATAACGTATGCTGGTCACTCCACTGTATTATATTTTATATACATGTAAACACAACCACTGTGGGTTATTTAATCAAAGGTTATTATTTCAGTGGCATTCATCCACAACATTTTTTTTTTTAAAGATTTTTTATTTATTCATTTGACACAGAGAGAGAGATTACAAGTAGGCAGAGAGCAGACAGAGAGAGAGGAGAGAGGAGGAAGCAGGCTCCCTGCCGAGCAGAGAGCCCGATGTGGGCCTCGATCCCAGGACCCTGAGATCATGACCTGAGCCGAAGGCAGCGGCTTTAACCCACTGAGCCACCCAGGCGCCCGATCCACAACATTTTTTAAAAATATTTTATTCATTTGACAGAGAGAGAGAAGAGTGTGTGTGTGCGCGCAAGCAGGGGAAGCAGCAGGCAGAGGGAGAAGCAGGCTCCTTGCTGAGCAGGAAGCCCGAAGCAGGGCTCGATCCCAGGACCCTAGGATCATGACCTGAGCCGAAGGCAGACATTTAACCAAATGAGCCACCCAGGAACCCCATACAACAGTTTTTTTTTTTTTAAATAGTGTAGTACATTGTCTTTTCTGTAAGGTGACTATAAATTTAACAATTTGATTCACAACAAAATATGGTTTATGAAAAATTTAAAGAGCACTAGCTGCCAAGTTTAATTTTGTATGAAAACGCTCCATAAAACTCACCATAAAAATTCAAAGACTTACAGGGTACATATTATGCACTCAGCCCTACTGCTGAAGGGGTACATGTTAGTGGCAAAACTAACTCTTTAAAAACAAGACTTGAAATTTTCTCTGAAAATCATGGGCATGTGGGCAAAAATCACTGACATAAAAGAACTTATTCAAACCAGTATCCACTGCGTGGTCTGTATTTCAGCACTGAGGCAACAGTGGAGGGGTACACTCTGCCAAGAAACAACATGGCTATAATCATCACAGTGGCCTAGAAGGAAAAAAATAGTGTCTTCCTCCACCAGAAAGACTACAGGACTTGCTCTAAGAAAGGTGGCCTCTTTTGAATGCAGCATGAGTAAAACTCTCCCTCCCCGAAGCTTTTGGGTTTGTTAATCAGCCAAGAGAAACCAGTCTTTACAAAACAGACCCCAAAGATCTATTTCTGAGTTCAACATATGCTAAACTGTACAACTGACTGGGATAAAATTAACTGTTCGATAAGAAGTTATTAATTCGGGCGCCTGGCTGCCTGCCTCTCTGCCTACTTGTGATCTCTCTCTGTGTCAAATAAATAAATAAAATCTTAAAAAAATAAAAATAAAAATAAAAAAAGTTATTAATTCTAGGGCGCCTGGGTGGCTCAGTGGGTTAAAGCCTCTGCCTTCGGCTCAGGTCATGATCTCAGGGGTCCTGGGATCGAGCCCCCACATCGGGCTCCCGGCTCAGCAGGGAGCCTGCTTCCTCCTCTCTCTCTGCCTGCCTCTGCCTACTTGTGATCTCTGTCAAATAAATAAATAAAATATTTTTTAAAAAGTTATTAATTCCAGGGGCGCCTGGGTGACGCAGTCGTTGGGCATCTGCCTTCAGCTCAGGTCATGATCCCAGGGTCCTGGGATCGAGCCCCATGTCAGACTCCCTGCTCTGCGGGAGGCCTGCTTCTCCCTCTCTCACTGGGAGTGTGTCCCTCTTGTGTGTCCTGCTTGCGTGTCCCTCTCTCACTGTGTTTCTTTCTGTCAGATAAATAAATAAAATCTTTAAAAAAAAGTTATTAATTCTAAATTTCATACTTAAAGCGATCATCAGCATGATACCATAGGCATGAATGTACAGATGAAATATTCAGAAAGAAGCTAAAGAAAGTATTACCAGCATCTTAGAAAACAGATATTCAGTGAAAACTAACTGGTTAAAATTAATTTAGTTATTACTTTCATAACCCAAAACAGCTAACTATTTGAAATCCATCTTCCATAACAACTAAGATAAACTGGTAGACTTCTTGCAATCACCTTTACCTTTAGGAATCTGGATTCAGGGCAACCCTGTCAGGACTGCTCTCACTCTTGAGAGCTTTTTCTGTATCTTCACTTAACAAACTTCTATCGAGGGGCGCCTGGGTGGCTCAGTGGGTTAAAGCCTCTGCCTTCGGCTCAGGTCATGATCTCAGGGTCCTGGGATCGAGGCCCGCATCGGGCTCCCTGCTTGGCAGGAAGCCTGCTTCCTCCTCTCTCTCTGCCTACTTGTGATCTCTCTCTCTCTGTCAAATAAATAAAATCTTTAAAAAAAAAAAAAACCCAAAAAACTTCTATTGCTTTACTCACAAAAAACAAACAAAAAGGAATCTGTGGATTCAGAAAGCTGTGTCCAGAGTCACTTACCAATATGGCATATGCAACCTTCATGGTTTAGAAAGACTAGACTATGAGGACCTGGGAAATCCAACACACTCACTGGAAAAGTAATCCAAACCGATGTTCTCGGGGGTCAGTAGTGCCGACCTTGTACACGCAGGGCAACAACACAGCATTACTATTATGACTTTCGTTCTGAATAAACTGTTGAGAGATGCTGGAGAAAAGAAACTGCCCTCCAGTTTTAGACTCAGTATTTATTTAGAAGAATACTCACCTGAAGCCTTTTTGTGACAAGAAATAGCCTCTTCGTATTTCCCTGCGGCTAATAAACGATCTGCTCGTCTGCTCTGTTGGTGAGCCTAGAAGACAAACATTCCGAAACTCCTCTAAATTATAAAAAGACTTGACTTAAAAAAAAAATGTTTTTTGACAAGATAAGTGATACCCTTTTTTGCCATATATCAAACTATTACAGTTATATCGGTAAGAAAGCTAATGGATAGCTCCTTGAGCTGTACCATCTGAAAGGACTGGCAACTTTTCTCAACTCTCCCGATAAACCATTCAGTTTCACACCAGGCAATTAACTTCAGTGACTGACATTCTTCCACTCTTCAGAGATTAAAGAGGAATTACAATCACAGATCGCTACCTAAAATGTACATTTACTTGATTTTTAACAACCTCCTTTCAAAACAAAAGTCATCTTGCAGATCCTTTCACTAGTTTGTATCGTTCAACAACTATAATCAGGAAACTACTTACAGAAAAGTCAAGCTTCGGGCGCCTGGGTGGCTCAGTGGGTTAAAGCCTGCCTTCGGCTCAGGTCATGATCCCAGGGTCCTGGGATCAAGGCCCACATCGGGCTCTGCTCGGCGGGGAGCCTGCTTCCTCCTCTCTCTTCTCTCTCTGCCTGCCTCTCTGCCTACTTGTAATCCCTCTCACTGTGTCAAATAAATAAATAAAATCTTTAAAAAAAAAAAAAAAGAAAAGTCAAGCTTCTCTTATATCAAACTCATGCTTCCTTTTCAACATTACAGTTACTATTTGTTTTTAAGATGAAAATTTGTAGGGCGCCTGGGTGGCTCAGTGGGTTAAAGCCTCTGCCTTCGGCTCAGGTCATGATCTCAGAGTCCTGGGATCAAGGCCCACATCGGGCTCGCTCTCTCTCTCTCTCTCTCTCTCTGCCTGCCTCTCTGCCTACTTGTAATCTCTCTCTGTCAAATAAATAAATAAAATCTTAAAAAAAGATGAAAATTTGTACACTATACAGCTGAAGAATTAACTATACAAATATTTAATATTAGTGATTTTTTTCAGGTACCACTGACCAAAACAACAAAGACAAACTCAGAACTCCCGAAAACAAATCCGAAAAAAAACAAAAGGAAACGTGAGGGAAAATGGATTAATAAGTAGTCGTTGGTCTCTCTGCATCTGTGCTACGCTTTAAGAATTCTTACAACTGGGCATCTGGGTGGCTCAGTTGTTTTAAGTGTCTGCCTTCAGCTCAGATCATGATCTCAAAGTCCTGGGATGGAGTCCCACCTTGGGCTCCCTGCTCCTCGGGGAGCCTGCTTCTCCCTGACTCTCTCTCACTCTGTCTCATGAATAAATAAATAAAATCTTAAAAAAAAAAAAATTCCGGGCGCCTGGGTGGCTCAGTGGGTTAAAGCCTCTGCCTTCGGCTCAGGTCATTATCCCAGGGTCCTGGGATCGAGGCCCACATTGGGCTCTCTGCTCGGCGGGGAGCCTGCTTCCTCCTCTCTCCTCTCTCTCTGCCTGCCTCTCTGCCTAATTGTAATCTCTCTCTCTGTGTCAAATGAATAAATAAAATCTTTAAGAAAAAAAAAAATTCCTACAACTTTATGTCTCCCCTTCTGACATAAGGAGGTCCAGCAGACTCCCAGGGGCCACATATCTCACCTAAAGTTATACACTAACAGGCAAGAAGACAGAAACAATCTACTCAGTTCTTCTAACTAGTGTAGTTTTCCTCACAAACACACACAGGAGTTAGCAAAGCTTCTTTAAAAAAGTGAAAAGCGGGCACCTGGGTGGCTCAGTGGGTTAAAGCCTCTGCCTTGGGCTCAGATCATGATCTCAGGGTCCTGGGATCAAGTCCCGCATCAGGCTCTCTGCTCAGCAGAGAGCCTGCTTCCTCCTCTCTCTCTGCCTGCCTCTCTGCCTACTTGTGATCTCTTTCTCTCTGTCAAATAAATAAATAAAATCTTAAAAAAAAAAAAGTGAAAAGCACTCTACACACATGTTCACAGGAGCATAAACCACAATAGTCAAAAAAGGCAGAATCAACCCAAATGTGCATCAACAGATCAATGGAGGAACAAAATGTGTGTGTGTGTGTGTGTGTATACACACACGTGCGCACACACACACTGGAATTCATATTCAGCCTTGCAAAGGAAGGAAATTCCGACATATGCTACAATACGGATACTCCAAGGATATTATGCTAATAATAAAATATAAAATAAGCCAGTTACGAAAAGACAAATACTGTACGATTCCACTTTTATGGGTATCTAATGCAGCCAAACTCATAGAAACAGAAACTGAAATGGTTGCCAGGGATGGCGGGAGAGAAAACTGAGGAGTTGTTGTTGAAGGTGTAGCGTTTCAGTTTTGCAAGGTGAAAAGTTGTGGAGACCTGCTGCACAACAAGTGAATATACTTGCTACCATACTTTGTACTTAAAAATGATAAAGAGTAAATTTTATGCTATGTGTACTTAGCCACAATTTTTTTAAAAATTTGTTTTAAGTTCATTTTTTTAGTAATCTCTATACCCACTGTGGGGCTTGAACTCACGACCCTGAGCTCAAGAGTCGTATGCTCTTCCAACTGAGCCAGCCAGGTGCCCCTTTACCTCAGTATTTTAAGACGACAAAAAGCAAATCTGTTCTGTCAGGTGTAAAGTGATTTGTCTTGAATGCTTTTCAAAAACTGTCCCACAGTTGCCTCATAAAAATACTTCAGAGAATAAGTTTTGCAACTGAGATTAAAAATATTCTGAGCATGTTTGTAAATCATGCTCAATGTAAAACAGAGGTGAAGACAAAAGTAGAAAACAGCACTCTCAGCAATGCTTGCTGTTTACATTTTCCCTTCTTTTTTTGTTAAGACAACAGCAACACTCTTTAAAAGCAAGATCATGGGCGCCTGGGTGGCCCAGTGGGTTAAAGCCTCTGCCTTCAGCTCAGGTCATGATCTCAGGGTCCTGGGATCGAGGCCTGCATCGGGCTCTCTGCTCAGCGGGGAGCCAGCTTCCTCCTCTCTCTCTGCCTGCCTCTCTGCCTACTTGTGATCTCTCTCTCTCTCTCTCTCTCTCTCAATAAATAAAACAAAAATAAATAAATAAAATCTTAAAAATAAAATAAAAGCAAGATCATCCATTTCAACTGTTTCAGAGGCTTTTTATTCTTCAAATAATAACAAAACTTTCCCCCTAAGTCTCAATTAATTCCTGAAAATAATAACGGGTAAAAGAAATGGCTAGGGGCTTAAAATACTTTTAACTGAGCAAAAAAAATGTGTTCTGAACACAGGAGTATTTTACAGTACCTAGAAGTGATACAGATCTTTTGGGAAAAGAATCTACATGAAGAAAGCTAAGTTATGATCGACACAATTTCTCTAAGTAATGTGTTCTGATAATATAGTTAAAGCAAGTGGCACAAGGTTCTAAGTCTAGATAGTAAATGAAAAAGAAAGAAAGGGGTGAATCTGCAGGTGCCTTCCACCCTTCTGAGCTTTGCAAGAAGCCATACATAAGAGACAAACCTGCTCTGAACTTCCAAAGGACCTCCTGACTACACATGGCAAAGTGCAAATCCACCCATACCATGAACCAGAGCACTCTAGGCTCCAGTTCTGGCTTTACCACTAACTATATTACTTCATCCTTCAGGTTCTGTAAAACGATAGACGTGGACCAGATCAGTGCTTCAAGTTTTAATGGAATACACGTCACCTGGGGATCCGGTTAAAATGCAGACTGATTCCACAGGTCTAGAGCAGGTGCAGGTGGAGCACAGCTGGCTGGCTCCTGGACACACTCTGAGAAGCAGGGATGAGTGCTCTCATGGGTCACCTCATTGACGCTACGTCTCTGTGATCTGTATCTCTGATGACATTAGCCACTTCCTACGTTGTACTATTCTTACGAAGCTCCCTAATTCAACTTCAAGCTCCACAGTAACAGAATAAATTGTTTCTTGAACACCAAAGAAACAAAAAGTTATCAAGTGGTGAAAACAGGATCTCCTACCCCTCCCAAATTCACTAAAACCTCCCCATGTAAAGTCCAATTTCTGATCACTCTGCCAATTCAGGAGTTACAGCTCATTTAAAAACACACACCTACTTTAGGTTATTTGGAACCAGAGCAATCATATTCCTTATTAAAAAAAAAAAGTTATTCACCAAAAAAACCCCAAAAAAACAGTTCCTACTAAGTACTTGTTGGACTAAGTTACTCTAGTTCTTGTTAGACACCCAGCAAGCCCAGGCTCTGTATAGTGTGTGACTGCCTAGGTTCAAATCTCAGCTTGAACACTTACTAGACACATGAAATTCACTTTCTTAATTTTATGCCTGAGTTTTCCCATCTCTAATATGAGACTATTGTGAAAATTAAACTAGCTGAAAGACAACAGAAGCCTTGGTGGTACTTGCCATCAAGTTCACAATGTAGCTGGGGAGACTAAACTGCCATTTTTTTTTTAACTGAAGATATCATAGGAAATTTATTTTGGTAATACTTATTTTTATTTATGATTATTACTGATATTTCCTTTTTTATTTTCTAAGTAAGATCCATGATTGGGCTTGAACTCATGACCCTGAGATCGAGTCGGATGCTTAACCAACTGAGCCACCCAGGCACCCCAATACTTCTTATTTTAAAAAAGTTTTTAAAGATTCCCTTTATTTTTTTAAGATTTTATTTATTTATTTGACAGACAGAGAGAGATCACAAGTAGGCTGAGAGGTAGGCAGAGAGAGAGGAGGAAGCAGGCTCCTTGCTGAGCAGGGAGCCCTATGCGGGCCTCGATCCCAGGACCCTGAGATCATGACCTGAGCCGAAGGCAGAGGCTTTAACCCACTGAGCCACCCCGGTGCCCTAAAGATTCCCTTTAATGTAAAATTAATCTCTTTAAATACTCTTCTTGGTAGAATCACAACCATTAAACATACTAATTCTATAAATAAGTTTCTTTGGTAATTCAAAATAAAACAGGAACAAGAAGCAACTGAAATGGAAATATTGGTTGAGAGATTCTAAAAGCAGTCTGGGCAGTGATATATTTTAATTCTGATAACATGGGTTTTTCCCCCCAAGTATTTCAAGATGCACTGATTTATGGAAAAGGCTTTATCTCAATATTTCATATTCATTAAGAAAGGATAAAATAAAAGACACTCCAGGTCTTTATGAATGGTTTCACTAACAATTCAAAAGATGCTTAAGCCAAGAATGCATCTATTTTGGCTACTGAACAAAACAAATTAAGCTTAAATTTTACTTATCTTGGGGCGCCTGGGTGGCTCAGTGGGTTAAAGCCTCTGCCTTCGGCTCAGGTCATGATCTCAGGGTCCTGGATTGGAGCCCCGCCTCGAGTTCTCTGCTCGGGAGGGAGCCTACTTCCTCCTTTCTCTCTGCCTGCCTCTCTGACTACTTGTGATCTCTCTCTCTCTCTCTCTGTGTCAAATAAATAAATAAAATCTTTACAAAAAAATTGTTACTTATCTTTTTCTGAAAGTATCAATACTGGCCAGGAAACCGTTACGCGGAAAACGCAACGCAAAAGAGCTTCAAATCCATTAACACATTTTCATCTCCCTTGCCGGTAATTAAATATGCTCAATTTTTTGTGTTTTAACCCTCCAGATTTCTTAAAAAAGTGTATGAATCTTTCATAAAATTCTGTGTTTTCCAAACCAACAAAACAGAAACAGACTCAAACACAGAGAACTGGTGGTTGCCAGAGGGAAGAGGGGTGGGTTGATGAACCAAATAGGTGAAGGGAATTAAGAGATATAAACTTCCACTTATAAGTTACAGAGATGAAAAGTGCAGCACAGGGAATATAGTCAAGAACACTTTAATAACATATGGTGATAGATGGTGACTTTGGTAAGCACTGAGTAATGTAAAGAATTGTTAAATCACTACGTTGTACACCTGAAACTTATATATAACACTATGTCAACTATACTTCAAAATAAAAAAATCAGTGTTTTCTGTCCTAATTATCTTTTCCATTCTAATACATCACAGTTAACTAATCATTAGTAGCTGCTTCCCATAGCTATTTTCTTTTTTAATTCAGGTATAGTTGACATGTAACATTATATTCATTTCAGGTGTACATGATTTGATATTTATGTATATTGCAAAATGATCACAATAAGTCTATTTAACATCATACACCATACATTGTTATAAAAAACTTTCTTTTTTTTTTTTTTAGAGGTGGGGAACAGAGGGAGAGAATCTTAAGCAGACCCAATGTGGTGCTCAACCTCATGACCCTGAGACCATGACCTGAGCCAAAATCAAGAGTTGGACACTTAATCAACTGAGCCACCCAGTTGCCCCAGAACTTTTTTCTTCAAATGAAGATTTTTAAGATCTACTATCTTCGCAACTGTCAAATACACAATACAGTATTATTAGCAACAGCCACCATGCTATACATTATATCCCAGGACTTATTTATAACCACAAGTTTGTACCTTCTGATGTCCTCCATCTATTCTCACCACCACCTAAGGCAACTACCAATCTGTTCTATGAGCTTGGTTTTTTTGGTTTTGCCTTCTAAGTTCCATACGTAAGTAAAATCACACATACCTGTCTTTCTCTGACTTACTTCACATCGCATAATGCCCTCATGTCCATTCATTTTTGTCATAAATGGGAAGATTTCATTGTGTGTGTGTGTAGCTAAATATTATCCCAATATATAAGTACCACATCTTTACCCATTCATCCATCAATGGAAACTTAAGTTGTTTCCTTATCTTGGCTATTGTAAATAATGCTTCAATGAACATGAGGTCCATATATCTTTTCAAGTTAGTGTTTCCATTTTCTTCAAACACCCAGAAGTGGAACTGTTGGATCATAAGGTAATTCATTCTTAATTTTTTGAGGAACCCCCATACTGTTTTACATAGTGGTTGCACCAATTTGCATTCCCACCAATAGTGCACAAGGGTTCTCTTTTTCTTTACATTCTAGCCAACAACTGTCATTTCTCGTCTTTTTGATACTAGCCATTCTAACACAGGTGAGATGGTATCTCCCTGTGGTTTTGATGTGTATCTCCCTGATGATGTTAAGTATCTTTTCATGTGGGGGGCGCCTGGGTGGCTCAGTGGGTTAAAGCCTCTGCCTTCAGCTCAGGTCACGATCCCAGGGTCCTGGGATCGAGGCCCACATAGGGCTCCCTGCTCAGCGGGGACCCTGCTTCCTCCTCTCTCTGCCTGCCTCTGCTTACTTGTGATCTCTCTCTCTGTGTCAAATAAATAAATAAATAAATAAAATCTTTAAAAAAAAACCAACGGTATCTTTTCCTGTGGGTGGCTTGGTTGGTTAAGCATCTGCCTTCAGCTTGGGTCATAATCCCCCAGGGTCGTGGGATCAAGCCCCGCATCGGGTGGGAAGCCTGCTTCTTCCTCTCCCTCTGCCCCCGCACCCGCTTGTGCTCGCTCTGTCAAATAAATAAATTCTTAAAAAAAAAAAAAAAGTATCTTTTCATGTACCAACTGGCCACCTGCATGACTCCTATGGAAAAATGTTTATTTGGGGCACTTGGGTGGCTCAGTCGGTTGGTTAAGTGTCTGCCTTCAGCTCTGGTCATGATCCCAGGATCCTGGGATTGAGCTCTGAGTTGGGCTTCCCTGCTCAGGGTATCCTGCTTTTCCGTCTGTCCCCATCCCCACTTGTGCTCTCTTTCTTTCTCTAATAAATAAAATCTTTAAAAAAAAAAATAATGTCTACTCAGATCTTCTGCCCATTTTTTAATTGGACTATTTGCTTTTCTGCTATTGAGTTATATGAATTCTTTATATATTTCAGGCATTAACACCTTATCAGATGTATAATTTCCAAATATTTCCTCCCATTTTGTCAATGATTTCCTTTGCTGTGCAGCTTATTAGTTTGACATAGTCCCACACAATTATTTTCTTGGTATTCTTTGTTGATTCAATTATTTTCTTTACTTCTCTATCAACTGTAGTGAGCAGCTTCTGATGTAGCTCCAATGACCCCTGCCTTCTGGTATTCACATGCTTATGTATAATCTCTTCCCCTCTAATGTGTGCTAAACCTAGTGACTTGCATCTAAGGGAACAGAATTTAGCAAAGGTGGTGGATGTTGCTTCTGCCATTAGTTTACAAAAGACTTCCATTTTGGTAGCACTTTTTCTTCCTTGCTCACTTTAATGAAGCCAACAGTCCTGTTGTGAACTGCCCTATGGAAAAGTTCACATGGAAAAAACTGAGGGAAGTTTGCCAACAGCCAGCAAGGAACTGAATCCAAAAGCTGATTACAAAGCCTTCAAAGAATTAAATCCTACCATCAACCATGTGAGTGAGCTTGCAAGTAGCTCCTGCCCCAGTGGAACCTTCAAATGCAACTGCAGCCCCAGATGACATCTTGACAGCAGTCCTGAGAGACCCTGTAGCAAAGAACTCAGCTAAGCCATGCCCTATCCCTGCCTCACAGAAATTGTGAGAAAACTAATGTGTGTTATTTTAAGCTCCTAAATTTTGGAATACTTTGTGTATAATTCATATACTAATGTATGGCATCTTCATCTTTCATTGTAAGCTGCCTCAAACTCTATTTAGAAATAATTTTTTTTAAAGATTTTATTTATTTATTTGACACAGAGAGAGAGATTACAAGTAGGCAGAGAGGCAGGCAGAGAGACCGATGCAGGCCTCGATCCCAGGACGCTGAGATCATGACCTGAGCCGAAAGCAGAGGCTTTAACCCACTGAGCCACCCAGGCGCCCAGAAATAATTTTTTTAAAGTAAACTCTACACTCAATGTGGGGTTTCAACTCACAACCCAAGATCAAGAATCACATGCTCTAATGATTGAGCCAACCAAGCGCCCCTAGAAACAGATGTTTATTTAAAGATTTGTTTGTTTGTCTGTCNCATGCTCTAATGATTGAGCCAACCAAGCGCCCCTAGAAACAGATGTTTATTTAAAGATTTGTCTGTCTGTCTGTTTGTTTGACAGAGAGAGAGAGAGAGAGAGAGAGAGAGAGAGAGAGAGAGATCACAAGTAGGCAGAGAGGCAGGCAGAGAGAGAGGAGGAAGCAGGCTCCCTGACGAGCAGGGAGCCCGATGTGGGCCTCGATCCCAGGATGCTGAGATCATGACCTGAGCCGAAAGGCAGAGGCTTTAACCCACTGAGCCACCCAGGCGCCCAGAAACAGATGTTTAAATAGGGAAAGCAGTGACTGGCCAATCCTCATGAGGTTGTGATACTCTCACTGAGTACTGACATTAGACTTCAAGATACTGCAATCTCATACTAAAGTACTTTCTGACATTTAGGTTTACAATAAACTGATGTAATTTTGTTGAGAACCTCTTGAATTCTCACGGAGATTTAGATTTATGATCCAGCTCTGAGGCCGTAGCTAGCACTGTCTTACTACCAGCTGTAGATAATTACAAAGCTGACTACAATATATAAAAACAACAGTTTACAGACACCGAACAAAAAAGTAACAGAAGGCCACATTTTCAAGAAAAGGGAACGCACAGTATGAGACCTACATTCACCTAGCTTTCTGAGAGCACTTTCCAAAACATAGTGCAGAACAATAAAACCCAAGCAGAAGGCAGTATCTAACTGGGAAGGTGGGATGGGAACTGGAGTCAAGAGGCTGGAATCTGAGGAGGGTCCAGGATTGGAGGGAACTGCAGTGAAGAAGACAACCTAAAAATGGGCATTAAAAAAATCCTTAGCCAAGGCCTAAGCTGCACATTGCACAGGGTATAACTCCAGGAGGCCTAGCAGACACTGCACAGACATTTCAGAAGCCACACAGTGTTGGGGAGACAGGCTGCAGTTTAGGCTGGACAGACTACAGTAACCTTGGTGAACACCAGGGCTTTTAGTTCAGATCCCAGGAAGGTCAGCCCTGGAACAAAGGATCCCACTCTAGGCATCATAGGTAAAACTAAAATAGGCCCACCCTAATAAAGCCTAAAAACCAAGTTTAGACTAGATCATGGTGATCTGCCAGTATTTTAACTGCCAACCAGAACAAAATACTCTCTAGAAGACTCCTAGTTCAGTCTCTACAACACATCACCCACAACGCATGACATACAATAAACTTACTAAGCATGTGAAGCAGGAAAAAGTGACTGATAATAAAGAGAAAGTCAATGGAAACAGACCCAGAGATAATCCATATATTGGAATTAACATCAAGGAACTTAAAGTAACTATGCTTCAGATATTAAAATACAGAATGAGGACACAACAGATGAAAACTAAAGACCTGGGACAAAAGTTCTGTTAAGGGTTGGGACCTTGTCCTAGTCATTGTTGAATCCTTGAGGTCCAGAACAGTACCTCAGGAGACAGTAATTACTCATAGTTGTTGGTTAGCTGGGAGCCTGCTTCCTCCTCTCTCTCTGTCTGCCTCTCTGCCTACTCGTGATCTCTCTCCTCTCTGTGTCAAATAAATAAAATCTTTAAAAAGTTTTAAGTGGTTTTAACTAATGTGATATTTAAGAATTAACCAAGTAATGTAAGTCACAGAGAGAAGTAAAGCAGTCAAGCCTGAAGAGGCAAAGGGAGAATCTGATTATATTTGAGCCTCAGGTCCCATACGTTCTTAGACCCACCTACATTGTAGCCCTGCCCTTCCTATACCTTTCTTTTGATCCCAATACATTATCCCTTTCAATAAATTATCCCTTTTGGCATTAGCTAATCTTAAGTGGCTTTCATCACCTGCAACCAGTGAAAATCCTAACTACAAATAGATTACTTAGTGACTGTCCCCACCAAGAAGTACCTCCTACTTCCACATACTGCTTTAAAAATACATATTCGGGTGCCTGGGTGGCTCAGTGGGTTAAAGCCTCTGCCTTCGGCTCAGGTCATGATCTCAGGGTCCTGGGATCGAGGCCCGCATCGGGCTCCCTGCTCAGCAGGGAGCCTGCTTCCTCTTCTCTGCCTGCCTTTCTATCTACTTGTGATCTCTTTCTCTGTGTCAAATAAATAAATAAAATCTTTTAAAAAATAAATAAATAAAAAATAAAAATAAAAATTCAACATTGTCTTTTTTCCCAAAGAAAAAGAATATTACTTTGTATTACTTTCCATGTATTTATTTCTGTGTCCTTGGAGAAAGCTGTACGTAAAGATGACAAGAAGAGGAACACCATAACAAACACAATACCAAAAAGGCAGAGGAAAATGTACTGTCCTCCTGAATCCTGTGGGAGGGTCTTCAACAGAGAACAAAGGAGAAGCCACATTCACTCTCCTCCCTTCCCAATAAATTCACTGTAAGTCTCCTACAGGTAAGTAGTATCTCCTAACAGTAAAGTAAGTACTGAATTGACCTGTCAAACTAAGATAATGTAATTATACTTAAGATAACTGCTCAAATGTTAGAAGTCCAAGACCTGTTTTTGATTTTAAGTCTAATGATCAATTTCTCCCACACGCAGATCTGCATCTTTTTTTTTTCTACCTCATTTCCAGTATAGCTTACTCTTCAGAACCATCACCATCTGCTGCGAAGACAAATTGTAGGATACAATCCACCAGTGAGTTGTGAAATCAATTAGTGGGTCAAAACCAGCATTTAAAAAACCTAATAGTAAATATTAGAGTAAATATTTAAGCTCTCATAGTAAATATTGGTTTAAAAAACCTAATGTGAAATATTACATAGTAAATTAGTAAACATTAATTTTTTTAACTATTTGCAATAGTAAATATTAGCGTTTTGTTTGGGGTGAAATTTATGAAAGCCCCTGCATTTACCATAAATTTCAAGAGGCATATGCATAATGTGGCAGCTCTGCAGTACTATATACATATGTGTGTGTGTGTCCTGGTCATTATGTAAAAATCTCACTGTAGATCACAGTCAAAACAAATGGGCAAACACTGATCTAATACTAAGATCACTATTTTAATAGAATCTTGCTTTCAGGGCACCTGGGTGGCTCAGTGGGTTAAAGCCTCTGCCTTTGGCTCAGATCAGGATCTCAGGGTCCTGGGATTGAGGCCCACATCGGGCTCCCTGTTCAGCGGGGAGCCTGCTTCCTCCTCTCTCTGTCTGCCTCCGCCTACTTGTGAGCTCTCTCTCTGTCAAATAAATAAATAAATTAAATTAAATTAAGTAAAAAAGAATCTTGCTTTCAAATCCACTATCACCACTTATTCTGCATTTCAATATCTTCATCAGTAAAATGCGGAAATATATAGCTACTAAGAAGGTTTTAAGTAACACAGTTGACCCTTGAACAACATTGGTTCAAACTACACAGGTCCATTTATACCTGGATTTTTTTTCAGTAAATACAGTGCAGTACTGTAAAGTATATTCCTTATGATTTTAGTTATTTTCTCTCCTCTAGTTTATTGTAAGAAAATGGTACATAATACATATACAAAATATGTGCTAATCAACTGTTTATATTATTGGTAAGACTTCCAATCAACAGCAGGCTATGAGTTAAATCTTTAGGGAGTTGGGAAAAGTGGACAGCAACATGCAAAAGAATGACACTGGACCACTTTCTTACACCACACACAAAAGTAAATTCAAAATGGCTGGAAGACCTAAATGTGAGATAAGAAACTATCAAAATCCTAGGGCGCCTGGGTGGCTCAGTGGGTTAAAGCCTCTGCTTTCGGCTCAGGTCATGATCTCAGCATCCTGGGATCGAGGCCCACATCGGGCTCTCTGCTCAGCGGGGAGCCTGCTTCCTCCTCTCCCTGTCTCTCTGCCTGCCTCTCTGCCTACTTGTAATCTCTCTCTCTGTGTCAAATAAATAAATAAAATCTTTAAAAAAAAAATCCTAGAAAAGAACCCTTTTGACATCAGTCATAGCAACTTCTTACTAGACACATCTCCAGAGGCAAGGGAAACAAAAGCAAAAACGAACTACTGGGACTTTAAAGAAACAATCAACGAAACTAAAAGGCAACCTTCAGAATAAGAGAAGGTATCTCCAAATGATCTAAGGAAGGGTTAGTCCAAAATCTATAAAGAACTTATCAAAATCAACATCTCCAAAACAAATAATCCAGTTAAGAAATGGGCAGAAGACATGAATAGACATTTTTCCAAAGAAGACATCCAGATGGCCAGCAGACACATGAAAAGATGCTCAACATCACTCCTTATCAGGGAAATACAAATCAAAACGACGACGTATCACCTCACATCTGTGAGAATGGCTAAATTGAAAACACAAGAAATAACAGAGGTTGGCCAGGATGCAGAGATGGGGAACCCTCTTACCAACTGGTAGGAACGCAAACTGGTGCAGCCACTCTGGAAAACAGTATGGAGGTTCCTCAAAAAGTTAAAAATAAAACTACCCTAAAACCCAACAACTGCACTACTAGAAATTTATCCCAAGGATACAAAAATAGTGATTAAAAGGAACACATGCATCCCAGTACTTATAGCAACATTATCACAATAGCCAAATGATGGCGAGACCCCCAATGTCCATCAATTGGTGAATGGATAGAGAAAATGTGGTATATATACATACAATGTAGTATTAGTCATCAAAAAGAATGAAATCTTGCCATTTCCAATGACATGTATGGAACTGGAGAGTATCATGCTAAACAAGTCAGTCAGTCAGAGACAAATATCATATGGTTTCACTCATATGTGAAATTTAGTTTATTTTTTAAATTTTTATTTATTTGAAAGAGTGAGAGAGAGCATGAGGGGAGAGGATCAGAGGGAGAAGCAGACTCCCAATGAAGCTGGGAGCCCGATGGAGAACTTGATCCCGGGAATCCAGGATTGTGACCTGAGCCAAAGGCAATTGCCCAACCAACTGAGTCACCCAGGCGCCCTCATATGTGGAATTTAAGAAAAAAAAAAAAAAAAAAAGATGAACACAAGGGAAAGGAAAAAAGAGAGGGTGGGAGAGAGGGAAACAAACCGTAAGAGAGATTCTTAACTACAGAAAACAAACAGAATTGCTGGAGGGTAAGTGGGGCAGGGGGTTTGGACTAAATGGGTGACAGGTATTAAGAAGAGTACTTGTGACTGAGCACTGGGTGTTATATGTAAGTGATGAATCACTAAATTCTCCTCCTGAAACTAACATTACACTTTATGTTAACTAGAATTTAAATAAAAACTTGAAACATTAAATAAACAAGACTATTAGGCTCATGGAAAGGGAAAAGTTAAGTTTATGTAAATACTGGTAAAATAATAAGAGGCATATTTAAATTACATTCTCATTTATTAATAATATTCTTCATGGGGGGAAGGGCACCTGGGTGACTGAGTTGGTTCAACATTGGACTCTTGATTTCAGCTAGGGTCATGATCTTGGGGTCGTGGGACTGAGCCCCACATCACGCTCTGCGTCCAGCAGGGAGTCTGCTTGAGAGTCTCTCTCTCTCTGACTGCTCCTCCCCCACCCCCAAATAAACAAACCTTTTAAAAAAAATTTATGATTATGGGGCACCTGGGTGGCTCAGTGGGTTAAAAGCCTCTGCCTTCGGCTCAGGTCATGATCTCAGGGTCCTGGGATTGAGCCCTACATGGGGCTCCCTGCTCAGCGGGGAGCCTGCTTCCTCCTCTCTCTCTCTGACTACTTGTGATCTCTCTCTCTCTCTCTCTGTGTCAAATGAATGGATAAAATCTTTAAAAAAAAATTATGATTATTGTTGAATATACAGAAAATGTGGGAAATAATAAAGGAATATACAGAAACTTAAGGTTATGGTAGTAATTTCATAAATAAAAATTGACAGTATAATGATAAAAAAGTCTTTGAGGAGTCAAAAGTTATACATGGAGTTTTTGACCACACAGGAGGCCGGCACCCCTAATCCCCACATCGTTCAAGGGTCAACTATATATGTAAAGTGCCGGATGCCAACCCTAGCACTTAGTAAGTGTTGGTTAAGTCTTAGTGCTCTACCACCTTTCCCCAGAGTGCTTCCACTGAGCCCAACATAGCTGTGACAGGATGAACTTTAATTGAAATTTTTTTAAGACAACAGGAAAGTGGTTCAAAACAGCCTCTTTTTTACCTTAAAGATTTTACTGCCACAGTAGGTAAGATGCGATAATTATAAAGGCTCTAGGTATGTACAAGGCCATTCTCTGGACCTCGATATCTGATTCCTTGCCTTAGATGAGAAATGACCACTCTAGAGGGAAGCTCAGTTACTCAGCGAAGCATTCTCAGCACTTAATAGAGCCAAACCCATACAACTGTGGCCACATAGTCACATGAACCCTGTCCTTAAGAGTCTGCAAAGTAGGTAAACAAAGCATGAGCAACAGTCATGCGTAAATTAAGGTCTGACATCACTTCCCAAATAGGCAGTAAACAAATCAAAGAACTACAAATTATCTCACACAAGTTTTGACATTTGCTACCAGCACTCACTTTTGACAAAATTAAATGGAAAGAAATGCCTAAATATACACTGAGTAACTTTATAATTTTTCTATATTAAAGATTGACAAAAAGAAAAAAAAAACTGATGAAACCAAACTTATTCAGTCCAAAGACTAGTTATTCCTCTCCCCCCAAAAATGGAAATAAGATTTAGTTTTTCTTTTAACCAATTTCAAAAACCAGAGAACTAGAACACAGTATCTGTATTATATATTAAAATGACTATTTTTGGACCAGTCTTTTCTGTATTTTAAAAATCTACTGCCAGGAAGTAAACACATAAGGCCCTTACTGCAAACCTGACATAAGAGAATCAATACTAAAGCAAAGGCACTCTATATGACACATAACCCACAGTTCATTATAAATAAGGACCACAGTGAAATGAAAATGGTGAGCACTGGGGTGCCTGGGTGGCTCAGTCATTAAGCGTCTGTCTTTGGCTCAGGTCACATATGACCCCAGGGTCCTGGGATCGAGCCCACATCAGGCTCCCTGCTCTGCGGGAAGTCTGCTTCTCCCTCTCCCACTCCCCCTGCTTGTGTTCCCTCTCTGGCTATCACACTCTCTGTCAAATAAAATCTTTAAAAGAAAAAAAAATGGTGAGTACTGTACATTAATTCAGAACTATTGTTATAAAAGGTCATGATTATTAAAGTTAAGTTGTGATCCACCAATCTAAGTAACTACTTAATTTCTCTCAGGCTAGGCTTATTTTTCTGCAAAACTGGGAAGCAGTTCTTCCTAAATACCAACGACGCTGGGTGCCCGTGTGGCTCAGTCGTTAAGCATCTGCCTTCGGCTCAGGTCATGATCTCAGGGTCCTGGGATGGAGCCCTGCGCCCCGCATCCGGCTCCCTGCTCTGCGGGAAAGCCTGCTTCTCCCTCTCCCACTCCACCTGCTGGTGTTCCCTCTTTTGCTGTATCTCTCTGTCATATAAATAAATACAATCTGTAAAAAAATAAAATAGAAAAAAAAAAATAAAAAAAAAATAAAATAGGCGCCTGGGTGGCTCAGAGGGTTAAAGCCTCTGCCTCCGGCTCAAGTCATGATCCCAGAGTCCCGGGATCGAGGCCCGAATCGGGCTCCCTCCTCTCTCTGCCTGCCTCTCTGCCTACTTGTGATCTCTCTCTCGCTGTGTCAAATAATAAAATCTTTTAAAAATAAATAAATAAATAAATAATTTTAAAAAATAATAAAATAAAAGGATGCTCTGAGGACACATAATTATAAACCTAGGTACTGTAGGGCGCCTGGGTGGCTCAGTGGGTTAAAGCTGCTGCCTTCGGCTCAGGTCATGATCTCAGGGTCCTGGGATAGAGTCCCGCATCGGGCTCTCTGCTCGGCGGAGAGCCTGCTTCCTCCTCTCTCTCTGCCTGCCTCTCTGCCTACTTGTAATCTCTCTCTCTGTGTTAAATGAATAAATAAAATCTTTAAAAAAAAATAAAAAATAAACCTAGGTACTGTAATAAGTCCTTAAACAACAAATCTAGACTATACTACAATGTCATTAGAAAAATCCTATATAGGGCGCCTGGGTGGCTCAGTGGGTTGGGGCCTCTGCTTTCAGCTCAGGTCATGATCTCAGCGTCCTGGGATCGAGGCCCGCGTCGGGCTCCCGGCTCGGCAGGGAGCCTGCTTTCTCCCCTCCTTGTCTCTCTGCCTACTTGTAATCTCTCTCTATGTGTCAAATAAATAAATAAAATCTTAAAAAAAAATCCTATATAAACTACTGGGATTTTCACAGGCACTCATAAAATCATATCGCTGAGAACTATTTCTCATGTTTAGTCAACTGGATACTAAGTTGGTTAACTGCCAACATAAAAAAAAGTGAAAGTCTTAAAAAAAATCTTTTAAAACTGAGTGACAAGGGCAACTGGGTGGCTCAGTGGGTTAAAGCCTCTGCCTTCCGCTCAGGTCATGATCTCAGGGTCCTGGGATCGAGTCCCACATCGGGCTCTCTGTTCAGCAGGTAGCCTGTTTCCCCCTCTCTCTGCCTGCTTCTCTGCCTGCTTGTGATCTCTCTTTCTCTCTCTCTCTCTCAAATACATACATACATACATACATACATACATACATACATAGTGACTGCCTTCAGCTCAGGTCATGATCCTGGAGTGCCAGGATCAAGTCCCACATGGGGCTCCCTGCTCAGCAGGAAGTCTGCTTCTCCCTCTGACCTTTTCCCTCCTCATGCTTCTCTCATTCTCTCTCACACACAAATAAATAAAATATTTTTAAAAATTAAATGATTCAAGTAAATGTTAATCTCTGTTCAACTGTTATCTTCCAATAAACAGCTAGGCTAGAACTCAGATCTTTCCAATCTCAAATGGCCTGATACTTGTCCACATACATCTTATAGCTGGATTATGAACTATGCTAGCCTGCTTGACAAGGTTCTAGCCAAAATTCTCCTCTATAGAAAGGCAATACTATTGTCACCATTTAACGAATTTTTCCTAAACTGGTGATTCTTTGGCTCCATCTACAACTGTCACCCAGCTCCAGTCTTCTCATAAGCTACCACACACTACTGGGGCATTTGGCTGGAGTTATGCTGCAGCCTGTAGCCAAATAAAGTGAAGCTAACTGGAACTGAACCAATGGTCATTTTGCAAGGACACTTGAACTTTGAAGCACCATGTAAACTGCTGGCTACTTCCAATAATATTCCTGTGAAGTTTCAGTATGGAGACACCGATTATATTTCACTGTAAACTACTCATCACCTTAAAAACAGAAAAAGTGCAAGATACATCCCTGGTTTTTAAAAACTCACAAATCTCATCCAATTCTTTTTAAGTGCAAACAACTCTTACCAACAGGGGCAGGCTCAACTTAAAACTAGGAGGCGCTTCTCAGAGCACCTAACCTGGCACCAGTCATTTGGGAACAACAGCTATAGGTCATCTTAGGCTTTTCAAGCGCAGCAAGCCCAACCCTTCATTTTACAAATGAGATTTTAAATTAAGAGTTTATAGTCTGGTTACTGTAATAGCTAACTCTTACACTGTACTAGGTACAAGGTGCTGCTCTAAGCCCTTTACACCTATTTACACCTTTAATCCTTACAGCAAACCAGAAATAGGGTGAGGTCAACTGGTGATGAAACGGAGCTAAAAACAGGGACGGCCCTGGCTTTTTTTGTTCCCCCAGCTGTCTAACTTATTCAAGGAGGGAGAGTCTCAGTTGATGCATCCGAATGTTGATGAGAAACGTGTGGAGGGAAAAATGGGGGTAGGGGCTATTACTCCAACTCTCCAAAGTAAGGAGGCTCAGACTCCAGACCCTACGGGTTGGAAGTTAAACCCAGTATTACACACCACTCCTGCCCCGGCCGGCTTCAGTGCCCCTCCAGGCTGCAGCGAGTTGGTTACGTGGCGCCTGGGAGGCATTTCCTTCCAGCCTGACGAGGAGGTGGCTTTCCCCGCTCGTGGAAGCCCCTCGATCAGGGCACTGCGACAGGGGGAGCCCCGGGGCGGCGCGAAGGGGGACGTTGATAGCTTCCCGGGACAGCGAAGGGGGCAACGTGTGGGGCTGCTTGCGCGGAGCCGCTGAGGGAGCACGCCTGCTCTCCTCCCCTACCCCTCAGGACCACCTCCCCCCAACGCACCTCCCGGCCTCGAGGGTCTGCAGCACGCCGGAGACGCGACCGCACTCCTGAAGCAAAAGCTCCCAAGGGCGGCGGACACGACCCTCTGTGGGCTACTCACCAGGTTGAGGGGTCCTTCCATTACTTCCATAGACCCCGGGGTAAGCGGAGGCCTGAGGAAGGGGAGCGACGGCGCCGGGGCACATGGAGGAAAACAGGAGTAGAGGGGGCGACGCAGCGGCGGCGACAGCTGCCCCTCTCCGCGCCGCGGGAGCCAGCAGTGGGCGCAGAGGGAGCAACAACCGCACCACTTCCTCCTCCGGTGGCGCGCCGCGGACCCGCCCCCTGCGCCGCGGCCACGCACGCGTCATGGCGTCACACGTGGCTGGTTCAAGGTGGGGGGAGTGGGTGGGGCTCAGGGAGGGCGGGGCACGGACGGGCGTACACTTGCTCCTGGGCGGTCTTTCCTCTCGCGAGAGGCGTATCTTCGGCTTCTTGAGGGCTTCTCTGACGTCACGTGGGGTGGACAGCCTTGTTGAAGTTTAAATAAGATGGCTGACTCATGCTCTTGGCCTCTCTCACTTTCTTCCAGCATGACTTTTCCCAGAATCCCCCTGCTTTGCTACACCTTCTCTTGCTCTCCCGTTCCCACCTTTATTCTTGCATCTGATTTTTTTTTCAAAAATCAGATTTGAGCAGTGCTAAACCATGCGTCGGACTAGACCTCCCCCTGGAGGGAGGGAGACGAATGATAAAGGACTCTGCCCTCTAGATGATAGCAAACTAATTAATAAAGTAATGGGCGGGGAGCCTGGGTGGCTCAGTGGGTTAAGCTTCTGCCTTCCGCTCAGGTCATGATCTCAGGGTCCCGGGATCCAGCCCTGCATCGGGCTCCCTGCTCAGCAGGGAGCCTGCTTCCTCCTCTCTCTCTCTGCCTGCCTCTCTGACTACTTGTGATCTCTCTCTGTCAAATAAACAAACAAATAATAAATAAATTTCTTTTAAAAAGAAAAGAAAAAAGAAAATAATAGGGGTTACAAATAGCCAAATAGAATACTTGATTAGAGGCGCCTGGGTGGCTCAGTGGGTTAAAGCCTCTGGTTTCAGCTCAGGTCATGATCTCAGGGTCCTGGGATCGAGGCCCGCATCGGGCTCTCTGCTCAGCAGGGAGCCTGCTTCCTCCTCTCCCTGCCTCTCTGCCTACTTGTGATCTGATCTCTCTCTGTGTCAAATAAATAAATAAAATCTTTTAAAAAAAATACTTGATTAAGTTAACAATTAATGTGCTAAACCACTCTGCTAGTTCTTTCTGTCAAGGAATTCACTGACAAAAAATAACTGTGATTGGGCGCCTGGGTGGCTCAGTGGGTTAAAGCCTCTGCCTTCGGCTCAGGTCATGATCCCAGGGTCCTGGGATCGAGGCCCGCATCGGGCTCTCTGCTCGGCACAGAGCCTGCCTCCTCCTCTCTCTCTGCCTACTTGTAGTCTCTATTTCTGTGTCAAATAAATAAATAAAATCTTAAAAAAAAAAAAATAACTGTGATTTATGCTGTAAAGGGAACAGTTAAGGAGCCGGGAGGGAGGCGCCACGAGTTGGACAGCTTCAAGGAAATGAATTTGTTCAAGAGCCATGTGATCTTGAAAGAGGACCCCAAGCTTCAGGTGAGGACCCAGCCTGGGCACACACCTTGATTGCATCCTTGTGATATCCTAGGCAGAGAACTCACTGAAGTCATGCAACCAATGAACATCGTGAGATAATGAATGTGAGTTGTTTTAAGCCGCACATTTGGGATAATTTGTTATAAGGCAAAAACAACGGCAAAACTATTACAGACCCCTTCGAGGTGGCAGATAAACTGTAAGTGTGAGTAGTAAATCCATGTCACTGCACTAGTGAATTTCCAGCGGCTGGCTGCAGTGGACAGGTTTAATAAACTTCAGTGACACCTGGACAAGGAAGGAGAGTATGACGTATTCAAACACTCACCTGTGTTTGAGAGAAACTTCAGTCAGATCAGTAAGAGAGGACATGATGGATATACACAACCATATCTAAATGGTGGCACAGACATTGCATCCAGTAGCCTTAGTTTTCTGCCACTTGCTGTCCCCCTGTTGGCCCGACAAGCCACAGGCTATGAAGAACATGCTGGACATGGCCACGTCATCAAAGGAAAAGGTCACAGGCCCACAAAGACTTTAAAGTTATCCAAGCTGATTCCTTTGAAAGTTGGGAAATAGCAGCTGCACCAGAAATTTGCCACTGGCTGTTTTTACTATTTGCAGGTTTGTGTCCCTTCAGACACATGGAGGACGTCTTTGCCTTTGGGGAAAAGCCCATTTATCTCCTGAGACCATCAATGGAGGGTTATAGAAATCCTCAGACCATCACAGCTGGAAACACAGAGGCCATTCCTACTGTTGAGTCAGAGATGAGAAGAGCTCCGCATAGGTCTCTGCTGGAACTCAGCAAGATGGAACCAGAGACCTTTGGGAGAACATTTATTTTATTTTTTAGGATTTTATTTATTTGAGAGAGAAAGAGGGGGAGAGAGAGAGCACAGGAGCAGAGAGGGAGCAAAGCAGACTCCCCACTGAGCAGGGAGCCCAACCCAGGACCCTGAAATAAAGACCTGAGCCAAAGACAGTCACTTAACCAACTGAGCCATCCAGGTGCCCCTGGAAGAACATTTACAAGCTGCAAAGCTTTTTGTGCTTTCTTTGGCTCACCTGGAAAATGCATGTCATGTTAAAGAATCCACTCCTAAATGGGCCACGACTGATGGACTTGCCACATCGGAGAGGTTCCTTTGTTTCTCTAGTATTTGCCACAAGGCATTCAGACATTCCTTATATATTAGCTGCTCTAATCTCACACCCACCTATAGTATCACAATAATCCAATCTCTTCTTGAATGCTCACTTCATCAATAAAAGAGTGATCTCTTGTGATTTTTAATGATTAGGGAATTCTTCCTTTATATGAACTATAATCTGTGTCCTGTGACTGCCGTGCCCTAAGTTTGTATAAATCACTGTAACACCTGTGTGTGAACACATACACAATCTCTTCCCTGCTATCAAAACATAACATGCGCATACCTTTGACTCAACAATTCCTACAGAAATACTAGCGTGAGTATAGAAAATAAATGTATGTGAGGAGGTTCACTGGGGCCTAGTTCTGGAACAGCTCAAGTAAATCCAGAAGGACCATTTGGCAGAGGTGTTGTAGAAGACATTGCTGCATCAAGTGGGAGCTTGGATTGATGTTGCCTAGTTACAGCCCTTTGGTGTGCTCAGTTACAGGAGGAGAGGAGAGCAGGCCCTTCTGGTCTCCTGCTCCATCTTCTCACCCTTTGCTGTTCTCTCCACGTGAGTTCCGTGGAGAAGGGGATCACCATAAGGCCAGTATCATGAAGCTTCACATGGTCCTTGAGGCGTCTGGGAGCCCCTCTGATTCTGCTGTGGAAAAGGGAGTCCATTATGCCTCTCACACCTGCTATGTTTATCTACTTCCGAGTAATTCGGCCCAAAGCACAGCCTCTTCTGTAGTCACAAAACCCACGGGCCCTGTCGAGGGGTCAAGAACAGGGGCGGCAGCAACCAGGTCTGCAGGCCCAGGACGCACCAACACAGCCACGTCAGGAGCAGCCAGCCCTAAGGGTCCAGGGCGATGGGGGGCCGGCGCAGTCATGCCAGAACCACTGACTTGTCCTCAGTGGGTATGCGAATGGTTCAGGCAGGTGCTCGGCACCTGTCTTTGAAAGGTACTTTCGGATCTGATGCACAAAGAATTACAACAAGGTGGGGACGTGTGTTGTATCCAAGCAGAGTGGCAGGTGTGTGGGTGCTGCCGGTTGTGCTTTTCCCTGTTTTACCATGTCTTGTGATGAAGTTGCATTGCCTTAGAAAAAACCTTTAAGCAACTTTCTTTCATTTGTGTTTACCTTTGTATGTATGCAGGAGAGTGATATGGGGCAAAAATACATCTAAGTCTGAGGGACCAACCTCTTTCACTATATATAAAATAAAAATTTAAGGATGAAGGGCGCCTGGGTGGCTCAGTGGGTTAAAGCCTCTGCCTTCGGCTCAGGTCATGATCTCAGGGTCCTGGGATCGAGGCCCATATCGGGCTCTCTGCTCGGCAGGGATCCTGCTTCCTCCTCTCTCTCTGCCTCTCTGCCTACTTGTGATCTCTCTCTCTCTCTGTGTCAAATAAAGAAATAAAATTAAAAAAAAATTTAAGGATGAAAACAATGGCTGCATTTCAGAGAAAATGAGTTTAAACTGGCATAGTTGGCATGTAAGTGGATAATAACCCTCTTTCCTCTACTTATTCCGTATGAGGACTCATCTTCCTGCTTCATCGTTCCTTGCCTTGAAATGAACCACCAAATCCTTCCCTTTTCCAAACTCATCATGAGCAAAAAGTAACACTGCCTTGAACTGCAGGGGCGCCTGGATTGCTCCGTCGGTTCAGCGGCCAGCTCTTGGTTTTGGTGTAGGTCATGGTCTCGTGGTGGGCTGGGGGGTGGTGGTGATGTGGGGTGGGCTTGGAATCAAGCCCCAGGTCCGTCTCTGTGCTCAGCAGCCAAGTCTGATCCAGGAAATCTCTCCTTCTCTCTGCCCCTCCCCCCACTCTCTCTCACACAAATAAATAAATAAATCTTCAAAGGGGCACTTGGGTGGCTCAGTTGGTTAAAGCGTCTGCCTTTGGCTCAGGTCGCGACCTCCCAGTCCTGGGATTGAGCCCCACATAGGTGGCTCCCTGCTCAGTGGTACTGGGGGTGGGATGAGGGGGTGTTGAGGGGGGTCGGAGGGGCGGGTCTGATTCTCCCTCTCCTTGCTCGTGCTTTCTCTCTCTCTTTCACTTTCTCTCAAATAAATAAATAAAATCTTTAAAAAAAGTAAAAATAAAATTTAAAAAGACTGGACCGCCTTTACCTTTTTTTTTCTAAAGATTTTATTTATTTATTTGACACAGAGAGAGAGAGAGATCACAAGTAGGCAGAGAGGCAGGCAGAGAGAGAGGAGGAAGCAGGCTCCCCACTGAGCAGGGAGCCCAATGCGGAGCCTTGATCCCAGGACCCCGAGATCATGACCTGAGCCGAAGGCAGAGGCTTAAAACACTGAGCCACCCAGGCGTCCCTGCCTTTATCTTTAAATGGAGACTATAGTTTTAGTTGTTTGTTTGTTTATAAAGATTTTATTTATTGGGCACGTGGGTGGCTCAGTGGGTTAAAGCCTCTGCCTTCGGCTCAGGTCATGATCTCAGGGTCCTGGGATGGAGCCCCATGTACGGCTCTCTGCTCGTCAGGGAGCCTGCTTCCTCCTCTCTCTCTGCCTGCCTCTCTGCCTACTTGTGATCTCTCTCTCTCTCTCTGTCAACTAAATAAATAAAATCTTAAAAAAAATAAAGATTTTATTTATTTAGTTGACAGAGAAAGCCACAGCGAGAGAGAAAGAGAGAGAGAGAGGGAGGGAACATAAGCAGGGGGATTGGGAGAGGGAGGAGCAGGCTCCCCGCTGAGAAGGGAGCCCTATGTGGGGCTGATCCCAGGACCTGGGATTATGACCTGAGCTGAAGGCAGACACTTAAGGACTGAGCCACCCAGGCACCCTAGTTGTTTGTTTTTAAGACTGAGCATGATGTTGAACACAGGGTAAACACTATCTCGCTTCAGGTTGATTCCAGTGCTTCTTGAAGATTTAAATTTCTTCTTTTTCCTAAAACTTTTCTATCCCCTTTCTCAATAGCAATGGTTTAACTTTGTCTGACACTTCGCAGGGTTCTAAGTCCTTACATGTACGCTTGCTCATTTAATTCCAACAGGCTCAAATTAGCGACTTGCCCAATGTCATAAAATTGGTAAATAGCTGAACTAGGTCTGAAATCTAGGTCTGTCTGGCCATAAGCCCAGTACTCTTTCCACTACAAGCAGCTAAATATCTACTGGAGTGACATCGAATGTTGGTAATCACAAAAATAGACTGTTAGGGTAACCCACTGTAATTACATAGGTTATTTTGGGTTTTCCTAAATTCACAGTCCTGAGTACCAAGAGATTCAAGCTAAAAAGGGAGTTGCTATTGTTAGTGTATTTGCCAAGAACTATTCACAAACCAGACTGGGCAGGAACAGGCCGTGTGGGGGGCGGGGGGAGGCGGGGAGGGCAGCCGTGAGGTTACAGGCTCTAACTCCTTGGACTCTGAGCCAAGCTGTCCAGTTGCTTCAGCAGGAGCCAAGATGAAGAGAGCCAAGTTAGGTAGGAGTCAGGCATTCTATTCAACAAAGTTCAACAGAGGCGAGGCCAAGGAAAGTAGAATTTCAGGGCGAGTTTCTTATCCAGTAAACGGACACCTGGGAAAAGTCAGTCAAGTAAAGGCAGAAAGGCAGTGATTCAAGCAACTTTGTATTACGTTAGTGTTTGCCAAACAAGGGAGCAGAGGAGAACTCTCCCAAATCCCAAAATGTCCTTGGACCAGGTATCTGCTGTTGCATCAGCAGGGCTGCTTTGTTTCCATCTAGAAAAAATAACTTCCCTGTTCATTTGTGGTAGGTCTGGCATGAGGGATACCCTTTTCACATATATATATTTTTAGATTTTTATTTTTCCTTTTAAAGTACTCTCTACACCCGATGTGGGGCTCAAGCTTACACCCCTGAGATCAAAAGTCACATGGCTCTACTGACTGAGCCAGCCAGGCGCCCTCACCTATATTTTTTTTTACAAGCACTTCAGAACACCAAGCAACTCTAATTAAATCATCTTCAACCATTATAGTCACCACTGCTGATTACACAGACCTCAAACTTCCAGTTCTTTTTTTTTTTTAAATATTTTATTTATTTACATGACAGAGAGAGACACAGCCAGAGAGGGAACACAAGCAGGGGGAGTGGAAAAGGGTGAAGCAGGCTTTCCCCCCCGAGCAGGGAGCCCAATGTAGGACTCTATCCCAGGACCCTGGGATCATGACCTGAGCCAAAGCCAGATGCTTAATGACTGATCCACCTAGGTGCCCCAAACTTACAGTTCTACCTCTTGCTCTGACCCTTTGCTGCAAAATACTGACCCATCTGGACTTTGTTTCAAACAGAATGGGTTACATATTGGGAAGGGATCATGGGACTACTGAGATGTTGAAAGACCATAGCCTTTGGTTACTCTTAAGCAAATCTAGATGAGAGGAGACTTAGAAACGGGATGGTAGAGAGGAAATGATTGAAGTCGTAAGGCAGAAGTTTATTTTTTTTTATTTTTTTTTAAAGATTTTATTTATTTATTTGACACAGAGAGAGAGATTACAAGTAGGCAGAAAGACAGGCAGAGAGACAGGGAGAGGAGGAAGCAGGCTCCCTGCTGAGCAGAGAGCCCGATGCGGGCCTCGATCCCAGGATGCTGAGATCAGGACCTGAGCCAAAAGCAGAGGTTTTAACCCACTGAGCCACCCAGGCGCCCAAGGCAGAAGTTTAGAGATTGTTCTTCCTTGTGTTTCTAGGAGAGATTTGCCTCCAGCTTCCTTTTACAAAGTATTTCCCCAAGGTTGTCAAGATTTGCAAGGTCAGGGGCACCTGGGTGGCTCAGTGGGTTAAAGCCTCTGCTTTCGGCTCAGGTCATGATCTCAGCGTCCTGGGATCCAGGCCCGCATCGGGCTCTCTGCTCAGCAGGGAGCCTGCTTCCTCCTCTCCCTGTCTCTCTGCCTGCCTCTCTGTCTACTTGTAATCTCTCTCTGTGTCAAATAAATAAATAAATAAATAATCTTAAAAAAAAAAAGATTTGCAAGGCCATTATTAATCTATTTAGTCCTTCTGTGCCCATGCTTCCTGCTGTGATTCCACCTGAGCAACACTAGCATCCAACACCTCTCACTGACAGTCCTGGGAAGTCATGTGAGGGCTTCAGGGAAGGAAGGGGTCATAGCAAAGTTGCATAGAGAAAATACTCGATTTATTAGTTGAATATTTTACCTCTTGCTTTCACTGTACTTTTTTCTTCCCAGATGGTCTTTTTCACATCTTTATACTTTCCCCACACTTCAGGGAACTGGAAAACCCTCTGGAAGCTTCTCTTTTAAAGCCCAGTAGGCAAATGATTCCAAAATAAACAAAAAGTAAGAGGGTGGGGGACATAGGGAGGAAGAGAGGAAGAGGGAGGAGAAAGAGAGAGAGAGAGATGGGGCGCCTGGGTGGCTCAGTGGGTTAAAGCCTCTGCCTTCTGCTCAGGTCATGATCTCAGGGTCCTGGGATCGAGCCCCCCATCAGGCTCTCTGCTCAGCTGGGAGTCTGCTTCCCGCCCCCCACCGCCCCTCCGCCCCGCCTGCCTCTCTGCCTACTTGTAATCTCTCTGTCAAATAAATAAATAAAATATTTCAGGGCGCCTGGGTGGCTCAGTGGGTTAAAGTCTCTGCCTTCAGCTCAGGTCATGATCTCAGGGTCCTGGGATAGTGTCCTGCATCGGGCTCTCTGCTCAGCAGGGAGCCTGCTTCTTCCTCTCTCTCTGCCTACTTGTAATCTCTCTCTGTCAAATAAATAAATAAAATCTTTAAAAAAAACTAAAAAAATAAATAAAATATTAAAAAAAAGAAAAGAAAGAGAGAGAGTGAGAGAAAGAAGAAGAAAAAGGAGCAGGAGGAAGAGAAGAGAGAGAAAGAAGGGAGGAAGGGAGGGAGGGAGGAAGGAAGGAAGGAAGGAAGGAAGGAAGGAAGGAAGGAAGGAAGAAAGAAAGAGAAAGAAAGAAAGAAGAAGAAAAAAGAGAAGGAAGGAAGGGAGGGAAGGAAAGAAGGGAGGAAGGAAAAGAAAAGAGAGAGAGGAAGGGTAAGAGAAAGAAAAAGGAAGTATGACAAATATATTATACTTGGTATCCTGATGCGTTTACATCATATGCTGTTGACATCCAGTCCAGAAGAATGGCGTGGGAAGAATGACGCAACCTCAGATGTGAGGGCCTCGGGACTGTGGCCAGAGAATTTTCACAGCATAGATGGAGGCTGGCCAGACTTCAGCCTTGGCCAGACACTTAGGTTATTCCATGCTGAAGTCTCTCTCGCCAGTTCTAAAACCTGCACAATTCTGATTGACTCTTACCTGGCTCGACAGCCACATTATTCTTTTTCAGTTCAGTTTTGGGGGGGAAGGGAGAAAAGTAACTGGGGAAATAAACCAATTGGAGAATTTTTGGTCAGAGTGTAGAAATAATTTGCAGAACTGTCTTGAATTCTCCAATTATCACAGAACAACTACTACTTGATTAAATTGTAATTATTGGCTGTGTTTCAAAGAAGTATATTTTATAATTGAATAAACCATTAAAGCCTTTTTTGCATAGATGTAATTGTATACCTCATATGAAAAATTTCAAATATATAGAAAATTATAATAGTATAATCAACACCCATATACCCAAAACTCTGTATTTAGTAATTAACATTTTACCATATTTTCTCCATCTATTTGTTTGCTAAAAATTTTAAATTATAAGTAATATATCGGGGCAACTGGGTGGCTCAGTGGGTTAAAGCCTCTGCCTTTGGCTCAGGTCATGATCTCAGGGTCCTGGGATCGAGCCCCACATTGGGCTCCCCAGTGAGCGGGGAGCCTGCTTCCTCCTCTCTCTCTCTGCCTGCCTCTCTGCCTACTTGTGATCCTTCTCTCTCCGTCAAATAAATAAATAAATAACCTTTAAAAAAAATAAGTAATATATCACTTCCCTCTAATTACTTTAGTATTCTTCTCTAAAAAATAAGAGCATTTTCTGTACTTAATTATGATTTACTCTAATACCTTAGTTGTACATAATGAAAGTAACATCAATTCCTTAACATCAGCCTATGTCATGGAGTTCCCCGTCCCCAAAGTGCCAAAAGTGGAACAAGTCAAGATCCAATCAAAGTCCACACCTTGCTCTTGATGGTTATATCTCTTAATTCTCTTAATTTGCTTTTAATCTAGATAAATCCTGGTTCTTTTTTTTTTTCCATGACATTTGCTTGTGGAAGAGACTTGGCCAGTTGTTCACTCTCCCACTCTATTTTTAATCATTGATCGAACTGTCTTTTAAAATCACTGGATATGAGCGCCTGGATGGCTCAGTTAGTTAAGCGTCTGCCTTTGGCTCAGGTCGGGATCCTGGGATAGAGCCCTGCATTTGGCTCCTTCCTTTTCCCTCACCCTCTGCCGCTCCCCCTGCTTGTGCTCTCTCTGTCAAATAAATAAATAAAATCTTTTTAAAAATTTAAAAAAATAGGGCGCCTGGGTGGCTCAGTGGGTTAAAGCCTCTGCTTTCGGCTCAGGTCATGATCTCAGCGTCCTGGGATCGAGGCCCGCATCGGGCTCTCTGCTCAGCAGGGAGCCTGCTTCCTCCTCTCCCTGTCTCTCTGCCTGCCTCTCTGCCTACTTGTAATCTCTCTCTCTGTGCCAAATAAAATAAATAAAATCTTAAAAAAAAATTTAAAAAAATAAAATCATTGGCTATAGATAAGATATTAACCGTACTTTCTTCACATATTCACTTATAATAAGCCTTAAAGTAAATAAATTAAAGAATAGCAAATTCTGACTTTATAACCAAGAATCTTATGCCACCTATTTATGGGACCTCTTCTTGTTGGCAAATAGCAGAAACCAACCTTGACTAGATTAAATCAAACGGGGGCATTTTGTTGAACTTGTTGGTTAGGAATTGCATTTCCCTGCTTGTAATATAAAATCCCAGAATAAAAATGGCTTGAGGAAGATAGACATCTATCATCTAGAGGAGAGCAATCCAGGCCTGGCCTGGCAGAGCCTTAGCAGGGGTCCAGACTCTCTCCCCACTGTACACGCAGTCACATGGCTTTCATTTCAAGGTTAACTCTCAGCCTGCGACCTCTTCCTTTGCTTTGATCATCAGTGTGCTCCAAAGGAGAAGTGCATCCTCAGAGACCCTTCTCATTAACAATTTACACCTCTCCCTTTTCTTGGGGACCTCAGTGCAGATTTGAATGAATGATAATCCTTGGTTCATGACCAAATGTCATTAGTAATCCATGCATGGCACTTTTTATTTATCTGTAACTGATGCATTTAGAATATAATAAGTGCCCAGGCACCCACCACTACTTCAAAATAAAACTAATATAAACATTCTTGTCCTTGTATTTTGGAGCACATATGCATGCATGGCTGCTGAGCATATAACTAGGACTAGAATTGCTGGGTCAGGTGTGATGCGTATGTTCAGCGTTAGTGGACATTGCAGGTTCTCCAAAAGGCTTGTGCCAATTTACACTACCACTGGCAGTGGATGAAAATGCCATTTGCTTTAAATTGCTATCGATGCTTTGCATTGTTTATCATTTTAACCGTTCTATTGATGGGTAGTTCATCTTACCATTTAACTCTTTAAAGGTTGGCTTGTGCTCCCAAAACTTTATCCTAGTAAAGGATATGCTCCTGAAGACATCTCTATTAATTTTTTGATCACTGCATCTAACAACCTTTCTTCAATTTATGCCCTTCATGTCTCAGTAACATTGGACATCGCTAACCACCACTTTCTTCTGGAAACTCTATTTCATTGACTTCCATGACTTTGCATTACCCTGGAACATGCACATTTGTCCACAATTCCAAAATCCAGTACACCTTGAAAACAAAAGTTCTTTGGGGCGCCTGGGTGGCTCAGTGGGTTAAAGCCTCTGCCTTCAGCTCAGGTCATGGTCTCAGGGTCCTGGGATCGAGCCCCACATCGGGCTATCTGCTCGGCAAGGAGCCTGCTTCTTCCTCTCTCTCTGCCTGCCTCTCTGCCTGTTTGTAATCTCTCTCTCTCTGTCAAATGAATAAATAAAATCTTAAAAAAAAAAGAAAGAAAACAAAAACTTTTTGTATTACTCATTTGATGGCAAAAACTCTCTTGAACTATCATGAGACTATTTAGTCCTTCTTTATCCCACTCGGTGTTACGTTTACATGATTCATTGAAGATTTGTTAATGCATCTTTTTATTTTTTAAATTTTTATTTATTTATTTTTAAATATTTTATTTATTTATTTAACAGAGAGATAGAGAGCACAAGTGGGTAGAGCGGCAGGCAGAGGAGAGAGAGAAGCAAGCTCTCCACTGAGCAGGGAGCCCGATGTGGGGCTCGATCCCAGGAGCCTGGGATCATGACCTGAGCCGAAGGCAACCACTTAACTGACTCAGCCACCCAGGTGCCCCAATGCATCTTTTTATTATGAGATACTGCCCCAGTCTCTGTTCTATAATATGGAGTAAAAGCACCATATTAGCTTTGAAAAGTCAGAAAATTCTGAACTCCAAAATAGATCCAACTCTTAGAATTTGAGATAAAATTTTGTAGGCATAGTACAAAACACCTAACTTTGGAGTCAGATAAAATGAGGTGTCGATCCCACTTCGTTTAACCTCTTGAAACTTCAGTTTTGTTTTTTTAATCTCATCTCTAAAGCAGGGATTCAAATAACTAGCTGATAAGTCTGTGAACATCCTTACTTGTATGACTCACACATCTAAAACTCAATATATTGAAAACTGAGCTCACCATCCTCCCCGCCCCCGACCATCTGTTTCTTTGTTCCCCGTCTTAGGGCATGGCACCAGCTTCCCACCCATTTGCCCAACTCAGAAACCTAAGCAGCAACCTCAGTTTATTCCTCCTTTCCCTGTCCCTGAGCAAGTCCCACCAATTCTACATCCTGAGGGTTTCTCAATTCTATGTATTTCTCTCCATTCCCACTACCATCTTGGCTGTCGCTTTATAACAGACTCCTTAAGTTGTCTTCCTGTCTCTAGTGTTGCCACTTTTCGGTTCACTCTCCACACTAGAGCCAAAACCAAGGCAAATTTGATTATGCCACTCTCCTGCTTACAGCCATTGTCTCCTTCAGATTAAGTCCCAGGTTTTTTTGTTTTGTTTTGTTTTGTTTTAGATTTTATTTATTTATTTGACAGAGAGAGAGATCACAAGTAGGCAGAGTAGCAGGCAGAGGGAGAGGGAGAAGCAGGCTCTCCGCCGAGCAGGGAGCCTGATGTGGGGCTCGATCCCACGACCCTTGGATCATGACCTAAGCTGAAGGCACCCGCTTAACCGACTGAGCCACCCAGGCGCCCCCTGAAGTCCCAGTTCTATCATGATTTCCTAGGTCTTCCCAGGTTGTCTGCTTACCTCTCTAGATTCAATGGACAAAATACCTTTCATTCCCAGAATGCCTGAGTGGCTCAGTCGGCCGGCCTTTGGCTCAGGTCATAATCCCAGGCTCCTGAGATCAAGTCACACTTTGGGCTCCTTGCTCAGCAGGGAGCCTGCTTCTTTCTCTATCTCTGCCTCCTGCTCCCCTGCTTGTGCTCTCTCTCTTGTGTCAAATGAATAAATAAAATCTTAAGGAAAAAAAACAAAACAAAAAGAACTACCTTTCATTCCCTAACTTGCCATATTCTCTCTTGTGCCCTGGTCTTTGATTATGCTTTATCTGATGTTTGAAGCACACATTTCCCACATCCTATACTTGGCTATTTTCTTTCTTTCTTTCTTTCTTTCTTTCAGATTTATTTATTTATTTGACAGAGAGATAGAGATTACAAGTAGGCAGAGAGATGAGGGAGCAGGCTCCCTGCTAAGCAGGGAGCCTGATGTGGGGCTCAATCTCAGGACCCTGAGATCACCAGCTGAGCCAAAGGCAGAGGCTTTAACCCACTGAGCCACCCAGGTGCCCCATACCTGGCTATTTTCATGCAAACTTAAGATCTTACTTTGAATGAGACTTCTTTCTGAAAAGCTAATCTGTTTTGGACTGACTTGTGTTTATCCAAAATTCATATATTTGAGCCCTAATCCTCAATGTGACTCTGGAGATGGGACCTTTAGGAAGGTTATGAAGGTTAAATGAGGTCATAAAAGTGGGGTGCTAACCCAATAAGACTAGGCTCCTCATAAGAAAGAGGAAGAGACACCAGGGAAAAACCCATGGGAGGACACAGCAAGAAGGTAGCCAAGGAGAGAGAAACCTTAAGAGAAACCAATTCTGCCAAGCTTGATCTTGACCTTTTAGCCTCCAGAACTGAGAAAATAAATTACTATTGTATAAGCCACTTGGTCTCTGGTGTTTTGCTGTGACAGCCCTAGTGGACTAATCCATAATCCTTCCTCTGTCTTCCCAGGGCATGTTAGAATTCTTCCACTAGAATCTTCACCATGTGGTATTGTGATCATCTGTTTTGTTTTCCACATCTCCATGGCTCCTTTAAGACTTAAGAAGCTACCTCCAGGGCAGGGACGTGTCTTTTTTGCTCACCATTGTAGCCCTAGCTCCTCACAGAATAGCTTGCATGTCATGGACACACAATCAATATTTTTGAATGAATAAATTAACTAGTAGAATAACATGCATGAATGTTCTTGTGTGGTTAACAACAGACATTCATACTCGGCCTTTGTTATATCTTTGTTTCTCCGGTTTCCAATTGCTTCTTCCTATCACAAGCTCCTTTTCCTACCCAGTAAACCTCATTGCAGCTTGAGTCTACTATTTAAACTGAGACATGCCCAAGCATGTCTGAAGATCTTATAGGATAGACCCACCAGCCATGTCTGTGTATGACGGGTTGCATCAGAATCCAGCATGACACACTTGACTTAGGAGTAGTAAGCCTTGGTGGTCTGTGGGGAGAAGTGACCCAAAGTGGAGTGTGATCTCTGTTCTTGGGAGAGCTTACCAACCTGGTTCCATTCTGACATAGGCCAGCTCCAAAAGGGAGTGTACCAGTTCGCTAGGGTTGTCATAACAAAGTACCACAGACTTGGCGACTTGACCAACAGAAATTTATCCATAATAGGGAACGAGGCATTCGCTTCCACATTGCCATTGAATGTTGCAGCTTGGGTACCACCCCAGGAGCATGAGCTACAGAAACAATGTATGAGCTACAGAAACGACGTATGAGCTACAGAAACAACCAGCAGAGGTGACAGGAACTCCCAAGTGAGAAGGAAGTGTCAGTGGTGCCCAGCAAAGAGGGACAAAACAAAAGAGGAGGAAATGGAAGTTCTCAAGAACTCCCAGAAACACTGGAAGGAAACTTTTTTTTTTTTAAGATTTTATTTATTTATTTGACACAGAGAGAGAGATCATGAGTAGGCAGAGAGGCAGGCAGAGAGAGAGGAGGAAGCAGGCTCTCTGCGGAGCAGGGAGCCCGATGCGGGCCTCGATCCCAGGACCCTGAGATCATGACCTGAGCCGAAAGCAGAGGCTTTAACCCACTGAGCCACCCAGGCGCCCTTGAAGGAAACTTTTAAGAGAGTCTCTAGTCCTATTCAAATAAGAAAGAGCTGCTGTGTTGTGTTACTTTGGGATTTTCCTGGACTGTGAACTCCCTTTGGACAATGTGCAGTTTCAAACTTAGATGATCATTTTTTCAAAGGTTCAAATGAAAATTACTTCTTATTTTCAACCTGCTTCCTGAAGCTGGATAGTCCACCTGTCTTTCATTTCCAGCTTCTGGCTTTCCTGTTAGTTCATAACTCTAACATTCTTTCATCTTTGATCTTCCCTTTTTCTCACTTCCAAAATCCAAAAAGTTACCCATTGTAGAGATTCTACCTCCATAATTTTTCTGAAGGATGCTTCCTTTCTTCATGATTCCACGGGTCCTATTAAGTAGCTTCCAAATTTTTCTTCACATTCCAACTAATCCTTATATATATATATTTAAAGATTTTATTTGTTCATTTGACACAGAGAAAGAGATTACAAGTAGGCAGAGAGACAGGCAGAGAGAGAGGAGAGAGGAGGAAGCAGGCTCCCTGCTGAGCAGAGAGTAGGCAGAGAGACACGATCCCAGGACCCTGGGATCATGACCTGAGCCGAAGGCAGAGGCTTTAACCCACTGAGCCACCCAGGCGCCCGAGCTGTGCCATTCCTTGTCCTGAAGAGGAGTTCAAATCTTTTCCCATTTTTGACTTCATAGAATGAAAGGTAAGAATGCCTTTAACTTTAAGCAGAAACTAACTATAGATTGGTTTGTCTTAAGACTGAACACGGTATTGTGTGGATGGTAAGCATCATTTTGATTCAAGTGTAAAATCCTTGACCCTAGAGGCAATCTTAAGTACTTCCATTATGTGTCCCCCATGCCTCCCCTCACCACAGTGGCTCACCTAATATTTTCTGTGTAGCAGAGTAGAAAGTAGGTGAAATTCTTAAATGAATAAATTTCAATATAACTGAAGCATGCTGAACAACTAAATGAAAGCTAAAATGTGCATTTAGTGGTCTATACCTATAGTTTTGTTGCAGGATTTCCTTCTCCTTTAGCGCCCACGGTTCTTGGTCACGCCACTTTGAAGAACGAAGAGGTAGACCAGAAGAGGGGTGGGCAGCAAAGCAAAGTTTTACTGAGCGACAGTGAAGTGATAGTACGAAGCTCCCGAAGAGGAATGGAACCCGAGAGCATTGCCACTAGAGTTTCTCAGTGTAGGGTTTTTTTATGGGCTTGGTGGCAGGCTGTTTTAATCTGATTAACCCTATGTGCAAAAGGGTAGACCGCTCCTTCCAGGGTGGGTGTAAAGTTCTTTTAAGGGTGGTCTCCTCTTAGGGCGGGGCCCTTTCTTCCAACTATCCTTCATCAGTTTCATGTTAAGACATTCCAAATCAGAATATATCCACTCCCAGAGGTAACTTATGGGATGTGCCAAAGATTCCCAGAATAGGGGGATGCTTCCTTCATCGTCCTGCGTTGTCGGTATTACTTGCGAATAAATAATTAAAAACATTATTTATTTGTACCTCAGACTTTAAAAAACTAATTAACTTGTTCCAACTGATGAAGGCTGGCTGGGTCCAAGGACCCAGAGAGGGTCTCACAGGACCAGCCAAGAGGGTCCTTGGCTTCGTGCAGGATGGAAATCAAACATGAGCCAAGAAGAAGTGAGGACAGAGTTTATTGAAGATATGGAAGTGATGTAGTTTTGGAATATAGGTGAGGTTTGGTGGGGTGGAGTCCGGAGCTGACGACCAAGAAAATTCTTTTTTTTTTTTTTTTTAATTTTATGTATTTATTTGACAGAGAGAGATCACAAGTAGGCTGACAGGCAGGCAGAGAGAGGAGAAAGCAGGTTCCCTGCTGAGCAGAGAGCCCGATGCAGGGCTCGATCCCAGGACCCTGAGATCATGACCTGAGCCGAAGGCAGAGGCTTTAACCCACTGAGCCACCCAAACGCCCCCCAAGAAAGAATTCTTGAGAGATCTTTTGTGCAAAATGGTAGTTTTATTAAAAACTAGCGGGGGTAGGACCCCTGGGCAGAAGGAGCTGCGGCCTTGGGGCCTAGAGGAGTGGCTGGTTAGGTGCTCAGGAGTTGGGGGAAGTAAGGAAAAGGGAGATTTCAAAAGAACTTTCATATGCTAAAGAGGACCTACAAGATAATGGAGTCCTTTCCATTGTCAAGTTAAGGTTGTTTTCCCCTCTAGCAATGTATTAACATTAAGATCATTGGGAGATCCCTGGAAGATTGTCACACTGTCCCACCCAGGAGTGGGGAGTGGGAGGAAGTTGCTGGGCGTCAGCTCGTGCTTTGTCTACAGCTAGCCTTCTGCTCCCTCCTCGGAAGGAGAGCAGATAGAGTGTCTGGGAGGCTCAGAAAGGAAAGGAGACGGACTTGTCCTTGCCTGGAGCCTGGGGATTTTATTGAGGACTGTGGTCTGGAGTACATGTTCTTTTAGACATCTGGGAACTGATCAGAGACCAGGAACTGATCAGAGATGTGTGCTTAGGTGTCCTCCATAAGTCACTTCTGCCCTAGATTCAGAGTTCTTGGCATCAAGGTGTATGGGTCAGTGGCCTTGGAAAATGTTCATGATGACCTTGCCCTGTCACTCCTTAGATGTTATCTAAAGTGCTAGAAAACTGCAAAGAAATCATTAACTCCTTGACCATTACAAGGAGGACATACATTCAAGCGTGTGAAAGGTGGGGGTGCAGGTCCTAGTGATGTAGGAATTGCTCAGGGTTTGGAGCCGACGACCAAGGAAGAACTCCTGAGACATCTTGGGTGCAGAAAGGTGGTTTTACTAAAGCACGAGGACAGGACCCGTGGGCAGAAGAAGCTGCACTGGGGTTAGGAGGAGTGGCTGATTATAGACTTTCAAGTTGGGAGGGGGTTAGGGCCAGCTCGAGCCTCTCAAGTATTTTAGAAACAAGGTTTCCAGGATCGTGAGAGGGCTAGCTGTTGTTAGGAAAAGGTCATTTATTACTGTTGGGCAAAAACTCAGTCTTGAGACCCTTCAGATGTATATCACTGGGTCATATGCTTGGGGGAATTTGATGGCCAACATATATCTTGGGGGTTAGAGACAAAGGCAGTTTCCAAAGAAATTTTTATGTGTTAAAGTAGACTCACAGAATCCTGGGGGTCAGGCTAAGATCGGCTTCTGCCCTTAGCAAAATATTAACATCGAGGCAGGAGGCAGCCGAGACCCTAGAGGAATGTCACTCTGCCTGTTTCAGGACTTTTAATGGACTATAAGTAGGAAGGAAATTTATTTTTTTTATTTTTTTAAGATTATTTATTTATTTGTTTGACAGAGATTACAAGTAGGCAGAGAGGCAGGCAGAGAGAGAGGAGGAAGCAGGCTCCCTGCTCAGCAGGGAGCCTGATGCGGGCCTCGATCCCAGGACCCTGAGATCATGACCTGAGCTGAAGGCAGAGGCTTTAATGCACTGAGCCACCCAGGCGCCCCAGGAAGGAAATTTAATTTCCCTTTTGCCTTTGTTTCCCACCTCACTAGCAAAAATAGTGGCTATAAAAAAAAACAGTCTTTTATATGTGTCTCTTCAGTTTCCTTGTCTCACAATCTCTTGTACACAAACCATGATAAAGTTAATAGTTAATGGCAAACTTCAAAATGTTCTCCTAATGCTCAAACATCTGAAAGGATCTGGTTTTGTAACTCTGGCAGAATGAGTAATTTTGGTTTTGTTTTGTGTTATTTTATTTAGTTATTTTCCCTTTAATAGTATTTATGGGAGATTTCTTCTTCACAGTAAGCAATAACCAAGGCATCCCCAGAACAGGGCTACACAGGGCTCGGAATTGTTAAGAAAACAAAACTCAACTGAGTAAATTTGAGGATCTAATTGGCTTTATTCATTGATTCATGAAGCAGGTTGTATCCCACCTAGCAAGTAGAAAGGAGTTCGGAGAACTATATAAAATAAAATGTGTTTATAGGCAGAATGGGGCAGGGACAAGGACCTCATAAAGGAAAGGAAGGATTATTTTGGGCAAGGTCACCTTCCTTGGGGGAACGGTGGAGATATACCTTGCAGATTCCCTCAGGAGAGTTGACCAGGGCATTCCTGGCTGATCCGTGTAAAATTCCACTCCTGGGAGAGTCTAACCCTGGAATTAGGTAGTAAGTCTGGTTTACTGGCCCCCTGGGCTCAGCACAAGTGACTCCATTTCGGGCCTGCTGTTTCTTTTTTAACAGAATGTAGATTTTTGCACTTGTCTCCAAATGAAATTACTCTTCCATCCCCAGAGATACAGAAAAGACTGAGAACAGAAGGCATTGATCACACAGTCTGAAATGTGTGTCCCCTCCTGGATGCCATGCTTGTAGTGTACTATGAATTAATTTGTTTTATGAATCTCCCAATTATCTTTTGAATGACATGATTTAACTTGTTAGATGTGAATATTTAAACTATGTCCTATTTGGGGTGCCTGGCTGGCTCAGTCGGAGGAGCATGCAACTCTTGATCTCGGAGTCATGTGTTTGAGCCCCACGTTGGAAGTAGAGGTTATTTAAATAAATAAGTAAACTTAAAACGAAACCCCAAAAACCTATGTCCCAATTTCAGGCCAGCTCTTAGCATGTCTCCATCATTTAATATGATACGGCTTGGCCTTTTCTCTCTCATACACAAGGAGCCCTGTAAAACTACTGATTGGTTCATTTTGTTCAATAAAAGGTGAACACAACCTCTGAAGCACTCTTTGTAAAACTTACTTGGGATCTCTGTTCCCTATTTCTCACCAGCTTCCCTTTGAAGCAAGAACAAGGGTCAAAAAAGTATTTCCCAAGCAGCATTTCTCTAACCCTCATCTCTGAGGAAACTCAAATTCTTTCCAGATAGGTCCAGGAGTCGCTAGGGCCACAAGTGTGTCTCATGGGCTGAGATCCTGGAAAGCAAATAAGGGACGATATGGATTATATGGCAGCTAGTATTTATTGAATGCTTGCTATGAGTCTAGGCTACACAAGTCGCAGGAAAAGGGGCAATCTGGCAATGGCAGGAGACATTCTTCTGTCCTTGTCAAAACTCTGGGGAAGAAGTCTTATCATCGCCCACTGACATCTGCTTGAAACTTGACCCTTAATAAAGAAGGTGTGGTACATATATACAAGAGAGTACTACTGAGCCATCAACAAATGAAATCTTGCCATTGCAACGGCGTGGATGGAACTAGGGGGTATTATGCTAAGTGTAATGAGTCAATGAGAGAAAGACAATTATCATATGATCTCACTGATATGTGGAATTTAAGAAACAAAAGAGAGAATCAGAGGGGAAGAGAGGAAAAAATGAAACAAGATGAAATCGGAGAGGGAGACAAACCATAAGGGACTCCTTTTTTTTCTTTTTAAGATTTTATTTATTTATCTGACACAGAGAGAGAGAGAGAAATCACAAGTAGGCAGAGAGGCAGGCACAGAGAGAGGAGGAAGCAGGCTCCCTGCCGAGCAGGGAGCCAGATTTGGGGCTCCATCCCAGGACCCTGAGATCATGACCTGAGCCGAAGGATGAGGCTTTAACCCACTCAGCCACCCAGGCACCCAAGGGACTCTTAATAATAGGAAACAAACTGAGAGGTGCTGGAAGCAGTGGCAAGGGGATGGGGTAACTGGGTGATGGATATTAAGGAGGGCACATGATGTAATGAGCACTGGGTGTTATATAAGACTGCTGAATCACTGACCTTTACCTCTGAAACGAATAATACATTATATGTTAATTACTTGAATTTAAATGAAAAAAAAATGGGGCACCTGGGTGGCTCAGTGAGTTAAGCTTCTGCCTTCAGCTCAGGTCATGATCTCAGAGTCCTGGGATCAAGTCCCGAATCGGGCTCTCTGCTCAGTGGGGAGCCTGCTTCCCCACACTCCTGCCTGCCTCTCTGCCTACTTGTGATCTCTGTCAAATAAATTAAAAAAAAAAAGAAAAAAAATGTACCAGAAAACAAAAACAAAAACAAAAACTTGGCCTTAAAGATCTTAAAGTCTTGAGGAGAAGACACAAAGCCAGAAAACAGTGTAATTTCAAAGTCTTGGGTGATTCTCTATGTTGGAAGTCATAGAAACCTGAAGTCACTTTTGTGGCCAGCTACCGCCTGATCTGGAACAATTCTTCTAGTAAGTTTGTCCTATTAGTCCTAAAGTCCATTAGTTCTAAAATGAAAGGAAAGAACTTTTGCTGACATGGAGACATTTGGAGGAACTCCACTTCCTGTGGCTGACAGCATCTTTGGGAGTGACAATGGTTTTAAAATGTTTTCTTGTGGGGAAGGGTGAATTGCATCCGGGAGATGAGTAACCTTTGAGGGGACTGCCTTTTAGCTGAAAGGCTGGGCGCACACCTGGTCAACCACCTATATTCATACTATCCTTGTGTGGTATCTTCTCTTGTTACTTTCCAAAGTAACTCTCCTCTTCAGACTTCCTGCACCCACAGCACCCCCTCACTCTTCATGGATGATCTTGCTTCAGACTTTACCAGGAAAATAAAAAGAAAAAAGAGTTAATCATTTGGGAGTGTTTCCTTTAAACCTCTTCCTTTCACCAAATCTGCCAATTTGCCTTCAGCTGTACCTTCTCTAGCTTCCTTCTCTGTGTCCATGGATCTTAAACTATTATATCATATTCTTACCTATTCCTACTGAGCAGAGAGCCGAATGCGGGCCTCGATCCCAAGACCCTGAGATCATGACCTGAACCGAAGGCAGCGGCTTAACCCACTGAGCCACCCAGGCACCCTTCTTACCTATTCCTAATGAAACCTTCACTGTGGGCCATATAGAGGGACCTGCATTAAGCCAGGCTCCAAAGCTTCATAAATGATTTTTTTTAAAGAATTTTATTTATTTATTTGACAACAGAGCGAGAGAGAGATCACAAGTAGGCAGAGAGGCAGGCAGAGAGAGAGAGAGGAGGAAGCAGGCTCCCTGCCGAACAGGGAGCCCGATGCGGGCCTCGATCCCAGGATCCTGAGATCATGACCTGAGCTGAAGGCAGAGGCTTTAACCCACTGAGCCACTCAGGCTCCCTTCATAAATGATTTTGCCCTCCCCACTCTGAGACACTAGACTATGCAGGTGGTGCTCTCCCCATCCTGGTGAGAACAAGCTTACCTTAGCAGCAGCCAGCTCTATCCCCAGGAGAGCTGAATGGCTCCCCTCTCACTCAGGCACTTGGCTTCTACAGTTAGCCTTTCTCTTCTGCATTATTATTCTCTTTCTCTCTATTGAGTCAGCATACAAACCTACCCATCCTTAAACACCCATTTCCCCCCACTTGTGTTTCTTCTAACTTCTAGAAGTTTACTCCTTCCCATGACAGTTTTTTAAAACACACACACGACAATTTTTAAAAAATTTTTATTTATGTATTTATTTTTAAGATTTTATTTACTTATTTGACAGAGAAAGACACAGCAAGAAAGGGAACACATGCAGGGGGAGTGGGAGAGGGAGAAGCAGGCTTTCCTGAAGTGCAGGGAGCCGTATGCAGGGCTCCATCCCAGGACCCTGGGATCACGACCTGAGCCCAAGGCAGATGCTTAAGGACTGAGCCACCCAGGCGACCCCACGATGTTTTACATAATGTATTCACATGCTTCAAAAACTCTAAAGGCTAATTGTCCTTGCTAGAGGCTTCATGTATGTACTTGGAAGGATATACATATGGAAGCATCTGGCAGTAGTACCATAATGCGCACACTGTTCTTTACCTTTCACTAGACAACAGATCCTGGCGGTCTTTCTATATCAGAGCAGAAAGATCATAGCCAAACTTCTGGTAGTTTTTTTCTCTAACTTTCCTAACCTCCCATTCTCTCTTTAATTCATTCTCATGTGGCTTTTGTCCCTTCCAGTGAAATGGCTATCTTCCAACTCACCAAAAATCTCTACCTGCTAAATATAAATGTTGCGTGTCAGTCTATAACCAGGGCGCAGGGGTGGAAGAGCACCTGGTTCCAGGGACCCACACAGATCACGTTCTGCCACTTGCTGCTGACAAAATCCTAAGACAGAGAGATGGGTGGTGGTGATGCAAGAAAGGGATTTATTCCAGTGAAGCCAACACTGGGAAGACAGAGGACTAACGTCTCAAAGACTGTCTCCAAAGTGCTGAAAATGCTAGATTTATCCAAGGAAAACATGGAACAAAGGTCAGTGGGTTCCTGCAGGTGGGCAGTGAAAGTCAGGTCAATCATTGTCTTGGGGTCAATCAGAGATGAACGGGGGCTTGTCGGCTCAGGGCAGCGCCTATTCTTTTTTAAGATTTAATTAATTTATTTGAGAGTGAGAGCCAGAAAGATCACAGAGGGAGAAGAAGAGGGTGAAGCAACCTCCTCACTGAGCAGGAAGCCCAATTCGGGGCTCGATCTCAGCACCCTGAGATCATGACCTGAGCTGAAGGCAGATGCTTAACTGACTGAGCCACCCAGGCACCTAGGGTGGTCGAGGTACTAGATTCTGTACCCAACAGGGTGTGCTTTGCCAGCAGTCTTTTGCCTGTGTTAAGAGATAAGGTGGAAAGAAGAACTTATTCAATTAGGAAATACAGGCTGAAGTCAAAATGGAGATAGTCGAAGTCTTCTTTCAAGTCCTCATGGACCCCATGCTTCTTGGCAGCATTGGACCCAGCAAATACTCTCTCCCTCATACATCTTATCACCTTGCAGAGAAGAATTTGCTGCAAAGTAAATGAAGCATGGGCCATAGGGCCCCCACTGGCCTCTGCTCTGCCCAAGGTCCTACAAGGAGTTCTCGCCATGTGTTCACAGAATCATGTAATTTTATAAAATTTGCAGAGTACTTTCACTGTACTTAGTCAAGATCACTGTCTCTTTTCATTCTGATCTCCACTTCACTGCATTTCTCCCTGCCTTTAGGGATCCTGGTCAGGGAAGTTGAGTTGTAAACACATTAGTTCGGATATGGTCACACCAGTGTAGTCGTACCAGAGGGGTGGGAGCTCCAGCAATACCCATCGGCCCACTTGGCCAACCTCTCACCCCAAGTTGTGACATGAAAGTGCAGGCGTAGGGTCATGTCATGACATCACCATGTCCTACGGCACCCTGCTCCGTAGGTACATTGGATGTGGGTGCAACAATGTGGGAAACAGATTGAGCTGGAAGCCAATCAGTGAATAAGTCTTCTAATCTTCAGACACATATTTGTAAGCAGGGGAGTTAGATTCTCTTTGACAGTTTATCAAATTAGAAGTCCTCTTCTATCAGGTATATGCTTGATCATGCAGTACGTGTATTAAAAATGCACTGTGCTTGGGGAAGGGGTGGAGGGATGCGGTACCTGGGTGATGGGCGTCAAGGGGGGTATGTGACGTAATGAGCACTGTGTGTTATATAAGACTGATGGGGGCTGCCCAGGTGGCTCAGTTGTTGAGCATCTGCCTTCAGCTCAGGTCATGATCCCAGCATCCTGGGATCGAGCCCTGCATCAGGCTCCCTGCTCAGTGGGGAGGCTGCTTCTCCCTCCCCCATGCCCCCTGCTTGTGTTCCCTCTCTCACTGTGTCTCTCTCTGCCAAATAAATAAATAAAATCTTAAAAAAAAAAGATTGATGAATCACTGAACTCTACTTCTGAAACTAATAATACATTATCTGTTAATAAAAAAAATGCACTGTGTTTTTAAAAATGGGAACCATACAAAACAGAATTTATCAGAAAGAAATTATAAGGGCAGGAACTTGCAGAGCATTGCAGTGAGTATACATGTGCGTAAAATCCTAACATACTGGATTGCATTTTAATGTACTTGTCACTTCAAAATCTGGTGGTTTCAGATGAAATTGTACAGTAATTGGCACCAGGAGAGCGAAGTGGTCTGAAGAAACTAGTATTTCAGATACAAAATTCCTATACTTTTTCATCACTAAGAAATTTGGTTTCATAATTGCATTGCTCTATGCAATGTAGCAGCAATTTAAAACATATATATTAAAAAATTTTTTTTAAAGATTTTATTTATTTATTTGACAGAGAGAGATCACAAGTAGGCAGAGAGGCAGGCAGAGAGAGGAGGAAGCAGGCTCCCTGCTGAGCAGAGAGCCCGATGCGGGCCTCAATCCCAGGACCCTGAGATCATGACCTGAGCTGAAGGCAGAGGCTTTAACCCACTGAGCCAACCAGGCACCCTAAAAAAAAAAATTTTTTTTTAAAGATTGTATTTATTTATTTGACAGAGAGAGACACAGGGAGAGAGGGAACACCAGCAGGGGGAGTGGGAGAGGGAGAAGCAGGCTTTCCCACCTAGCAGGGAGCCAGATGCCAGACTCAATCCCAGGGCCCTGGGACCATGACGCGATCCGAAGCCAGACACCTAACGACTGAGCCACCTAGGTGCCCCTTAAAACATATTCAAATTGCTCTTGTATATACATTCATTCCTAGATCTTTATTTTTTGGCACTAGCGATTATTTCACTATTCAACTATGGTGAGGAGGCAGTGTTCTTGTGGAAGCCAAAAACATAAACTGAAAAAAAGAAAAGGCAGGTAGAAGGTTTAAAATGCCCCCACCCCCAATTTTTTTTTTATTATATTGCAACAGAAACTAAAGTCTCTCGTATTCAAAATCATGAAGATTAGAGAAAAATTCATGATAGCCTACAGAAGAGATAAAAATGCTTATGATAATCAAAATACTTGAAACAGGAAACAGAAAACAGAAGAAGGAAGATGAAAGTAATACTAAAGAAAAATAAACATTGTACAGTCAACAGAACACACAAACATCAGAAGCTGTTTCACTTTCATGAATTTATTGATTTTGGTAATAGCCATGACCTTTCACTGGGGTCTATTTTGAGGAACAACAGTTTCATCCAACATTGAGTAATGATAGAGTTCACTTTTTCCAAGTTTTGATCAAATAATATTCACAGAGAAGGCAACAGAACAGATCATGGGAAAACATATGCTTCTCAAACAGATACATTTTATATATATTTAAAATAGTCAGTGTCGCCGGGGTGGCTCAGTCAGTCGTCTGCCTTCGGCTCAGGTCATGATCCCAGGGTTCTGGGATCGAGCCCCACATCGGGCTCCCTGCAGTGGGGAGCCTGCTTCTCCCTCTCCCTCTGCCTCCTGCTCCGTCTGCTTGTGTACCTGCTGCCTCTCTGTCAAATAAATAAATAAAATCTTTAAAAAAGTAAAATAAAAAAATGGTCAAGCTGCTATTAGAACCTGGCTAGCCCATTTTAAAATTACAGATTGCATTTTTATTTTGTTTGTAGACTTTTTTCAACAAGACAGATTACAGCAGATGGGTTTTGGACTGGATAAACATGCTAAGAAGTTTAAAAAGTTAAGTATATCCCACAGAACGCCATGTTTACTTGAAATACCAGTTGACTGTTGAACAACACAGGTCTGAACTGCATGGGTTCACTTATTCATGGATTTTTAAAAAAAATAAATATAGTACTATAAATGTATTTACTCTTCCTTGTGATTTTCTTAATAACATTTTCTTTTTTCTAGCTTATTGTAAGGATATAATATACAGTATGTGTAACATATAAAATATGCGTTAATTGATTGTGTTATAGGTAAGGCTTCTGGTCACCATGAGGCTATCAGTAGTTAAGTTTTTGGGGAGTCAATAGTTATACACAAATTTTTGGCTTCATGGGGTGCGTGTCCTCCCATTGCCCCACTGTTCAAGGATCAATTATATATATAAGCCTAATAAAAAATGCACTAAACCAACTTCTTTAAAAATAAACAGGAAAAAAAATAAGCAGGAAAAACATTCTGAGTTATTTAGAATGTCATAAACAGTAGCAGCAGCTATTAAATTTGTTTTTAAGATTTTATTTATTTATTTGTCAGAGAGAGAAAGACAACACAAGCAGGGGGAGTGGCAGGCAGAGGGAGAAGCAGGCTCCCTGCTGAGCCAGGACTCAATCCCAGGACCCTGGGATCGTGACCTGAGCCAAAGGCAGACACCTAACTGACTGAGCCACCCAGGGCCCCCAGCTGTTAAATTTTTAGGTAAAAATGAAATCAGAGGTCCTGGTGAAAACATTGTGTTCATCAAAGGTAATTTCATGGTAATCCCTGAACTAATCTCTGAATTCTATTTTTGCATAAGAACGTGGAGAAAAAAAAGTCAAAATAAAAGACTGAAAGTGACTTATCTAAAACCTTTTAAAGGCAAATAAGAATAATGGAAAAGGTATAAAAATAACTCATGAATCAAATACATAACCCAGATATCCAACACTACTCTATTAGTTAAATTCTATATACAGTAGTGCCAAACACTTTGAGATGGTGATTGTTGTATTCTACATGAACAATAGAAACACCCATGAACAATTTTTAACTTCTCACAGACTAAAATCTATCTGTGACTTTATTCAACAATTGCACTCTTCTACTGCACAATGTTCATGGTCAGGTGTGCGATCACGTAACTGCTAGGAATGGTGAGAGCAAAGAGCTACAAGTGGGCCGCCTGGGTGGCTCAGTGGGTTAATGCCTCTGCCTTCGGTCAGGTCATGGTCTCAGGGGCCTGGGATCGAGGCCCACATCAGGCTCTCTGCTCGGCAGGGAGCCTGCTTCTTCCTCTCTCTCTGCCTGCCTGTGATCTCTCTCTCTCTGTGTCAAATAAATAAATAAAATCTTTAAAAACAAAACAAAACAAAACAAAAAACAAAGAGCTACAAGCATTCTTTTAAAACATTAGTTATGGGACACCTGGCTGCCTCAGTTGGTGGAATGTGGGACTCTTGATCTCAGGGTCCTGAGGTCGATCCCCAAGTTGGTCATAGAGATTACTTAAAATCTTAAAAAAACATTAAAAAAACCATTAATTATGCAGAATTTTCTTAATTTGAGGAAGGGGGAGAAAAAGCTGCCTTGGCAGTACCTGAAGTTATTGACTACTTCAGTATTTTGCAACAGTTATATTTTACCGTTTTGGTTTTCTCTCACATACAGAGCATTTTATTTATTTATTTATTTTCTTCTCAAAATTTTCTTTAAATTCTAATTAGTTAACATATAGTGTAATACTGGTTTTAGGAGTAGGATTTAGTGATTCTTCACTTACAGACAACACCCAGGGCTCATCACAAGTGTCCTCCTTAATGCCCATCCCCCACCGACCTCCCCTTCAACAACCCTCCCAGTTTGTTCTCTATCATTAAGAATCTCTTATGGTTTGCTTCCCTGTTTCTCTCTCCCCCTTTTTTCCCCTTCCCATATGTTCATCTGTTTTGTTTCTTAGATTCCACATGTGAGTGAAACCATATGGTTGTCTTTCTCTGACTTATTTTGCTTAGCATAATACTCTCTAGCTTCATCCATGTTGTTGGAAATGACAAGATTTCATTCTTTCTGATGGCTGTGTGTCTATGCCATATCCTCTTGGTTCATTCATCAGTAGATGGACATTTGGGTTCTTTTCATAATTTGGCTATTGTAGAAAATGCTGCGATAAACGTTGGGGTAGATATACTCCTTGGACTCTCCTACGGAGCATTTTATTTTATTTATTTTATTTGTCAGAGAGAGAGAGAGAGAGCACACGAAAGTAGGGGGAGCAGCAGGCAGAGTCAGAGGGAGAAGCAAGCTTCCCACCAAGTAAGGAGCCCCATGTGGGACTCAATCCCAGGACCCTGGGATCATGAGCTGAGCTGAAGGCAGACACCTAACCCACTGAGCCACCCAGGCATCCCTCATACAGAGTATTTTAAACAAACTTGCCAACTCAGATTTTTAAGAAGGATTTTATGCATTTATTTGAGAGAGAGAGAGAGAGAGAGAGAGAACACATGAGTGGAGTGGGGAGGGGCAGAGGGAGAGAGAGAAGCAGGTTCCAGGCTGAGCAGGGTGTCCATTGCCAGGCTCAATCCCAGGACCCTGAGGTCATGACCTGAGCAAAAGGCAGATGCTTAATCAACTGAGCCACCCAGGCGCTACTCTGATTTTTTTTTTAAAGAAATCTAAGTGTAATGAGATGATCTGCCTATTATAAAGCTGTTCTAAGCCTTGCAATATGGATATAACAATGTTTCAAGGATTCTAACACATATTTTTCAAAGACCCAGAAGAGAAAGCTTAACACAAACAGATGCAAAGAGTTTATCCAAAACGTTGGCTAAATTAGACTATGTTGTTTTAATTGCAATTTGGAAAAATGTTTTGGAGTATTTCAGAAACAAGTGAGAAATTATAGGGACTTATGTAAAGGATATAGGATATATCTTCTGTCATTTTAAATTTATTGATTAATTTTTTTTTAAGATTTTATTTATTTATTTCACAGAGGGAGAGAGATCACAAGGAGGCAGAGAGGCAGGCAGAGAGAGAGGAGGAAGCAGGCTCCCTGATGAGCAGAGAGCCCGATGTGGGCCTCGATCCCAGGACCCTGAGATCATGACCTGAGCCGAAAGCAGAGGCTTTAACCCACTGAGCCACCCAGGTGCCCAAATTTGTTGATTAATTAAATAATAGAGAGAAAATTCAGAAGAAAAGGGGATGCAGTGTGAAACAAAAGTGATAGGTTAGGGGTGCCTGGGCGGCTCAGTCAGTTAAGCTTCCGACTCTTGATTTCAGCTCAGGTCATGATTTCAGGATCCTGAGACCATGTCTGAGTAAAGAGCCTGCTTGAGATCTGCCCCCCCCCGACCCCTCCCCCACTCTCTCCTTCTCAAATAAATAAATAAATAAATAAATAAAATTTTTTTCAAAAGCGATAGATTAACTATCCTGTTATTGAGAAGCAAATTGTAACAAAATGTTCAGAGCTTGAAATAAAAGCAGCAACATGTTGCAAAGGAAAAGATACCTTCTGAGCAGAGGGAATGAACAAACTTGTGAATTATCTGGAAATCCCACTAATAAAGAGAAGTAAATCATATAAACATGTTGGGAAAAAGACTTAACATTTCTTGCTAATTTATAAGGAAAACTGACAGTGTTGAAACGGATGTAAAACTTCAACATGACACTATGAGGATACCATAAGCAATTGTATTATAGAGCTATAGTCATATATACGTAGGATAAAATACTGTTATGAGATGATTTTTTCTCATTCCAAATAAGTATTCACACTCTACCTAATTTTGTTTTCATAATTTTGCTTCTTTAAACTTAAAGCAGTTTCCTTACCAGAACTAAAGTCTTCAGGCTCCGTAAAGTGTATATCTGCCCCTATACCTTTGGTTTCCATGATGCTACTGCCCTGGCTTTCCTCCTAACTCCCCCAAGTGCCCTTACTCATTGCCCTCCCAAATTTTCTAAGAGGTATTGTGCGCCAGGGCTCTGGGACGGGACTCCTGCTTGCTCTGTGTACAGCTTCTCCCAGTGATGCCCAGACCGTAACCCAGCCTTTTCTATCCCCTGAACTCCAGAAGGCCTCTTTGCCTATATGACAGTCTGGATGTCCAACAGGCATCTCAAACACATGTCTAAAACAGAACTCTTGACACACACAAAAGCAAATAAACAAAAATGATTCCTCTTTCAGATTTACCAACACAGGAAATGGCATAAAAAACCACCCAGTTATTCTTGTCAAAATGCCTGGTGATCACCCTTGAATATTCCCTCTCCTTCGCCCCTCAGTTCCAATCCATCACCAAATCCTATTGACTCTTCTCCTAAACTTGTCCTTGAGCTATCCATTTCTCTCTATTTCCACTGCTAACACCCTAGTCCAAACTATCATCTTCCTATGCCTATGCACCTGAACAGTCTCCCAGCTGGTCTCCTTACCTCCCCTTTCCACAGTCCATTCTCCACAGCCATAGTGGCTAACCAGAGTTAAATGATGACCTTCCCTTGCTCAACAACCCCCTTAACAAGCCTTGGTCACACTACTAATCACATCTAAGTCTTTGGCTTGAAGGTTCTTTGTGGTTTGACCTCTGTCCACCTTCCCAAAGTCATCTTCCTCACTGCATCCTGCTACTCCCAGTTGTCTTTCTGCTCCTTTTTTTTTTAAAGATTTTATTTATTTATTTCACAGAGGGAGAGAGATCACAAGGAGGCAGAGAGGCAGGCAGACAGAGAGGAGGAAGCAGGCTCCCCGCTGAGCAGGGAGCCCTGTCTTTCTGCTCCTTGAGCTCTCCAAGCTCACTGCATCAGTGTACTGAAAGCGCATCCAGTGTTCCTTCTGCTCAGAATGTTTTTCTCCAATGACTCTTTAAGAGTAGCTTCTTAGCAAGCCCTTCCCTAATCCTAATAGAGTAATCCTAATGATTCTAGTGGTTCTCCACGGGGGTGGCACCAATCCCAAGGAGGTGTTTAGAAAATGTGTGGGGACAATTTGGAGTACTACTGGCATTTAGTGGCAGGGTGGGAGGGGATGCTCGAGATGCCAGATGTTTGGCAATAGGTAGTAGAGTCCTCCCAGTGATGGGTTGGCCTGCACACTGCATGACTTGGAGTAGCTCACTTGTCCTGTAGGGGAAAATCTGTTAGTAATTATATGTACCAAGAACCCAGTCCATAGATCCACACATATCGAATGACTAAATCTCTTTTTGCCTAGTTTTAACGTCCACTAAAATTTCTAGGGATGCAATTACCAAGTAAATTGATGAAAGATAATCCATTGTTTTGTTTGAGGCATTACCCAGGGTTGTTCCCTATTTAGATAAATCATGTCACGAAGGTCAATGCCGGTGGTATTTGAGTTACTTGTAATATTGTGGCTATATGTATTTATGGTGACTCAATATATGAATGCAAACATCTGACCCCCTTCATTATGTTTTCCAGCATAGTATTTTCAATCATTTTCATATTGGAATGCATATTTTATTATAAAATTATCTCCTCTTATTTCTCCTCTTTATTATAGTTGGCCACATACATATTTAATGCCGGTGGTATTTGAGTTACTTGTAATATTGTGGCTATATGTATTTATGGTGACTCAATATATGAATGCAAACATCTGACCCCCTTCATTATGTTTTCCAGCATAGTATTTTCAATCATTTTCATATTGGAATGCATATTTTATTATAAAATTATCTCCTCTTATTTCTCCTCTTTATTATAGTTGGCCACATACATATTTATGTAAATTCCATATATATATTATGTATGAAGAAGACTGTATCATCTAAGAATTTTTTTTAAAGATTTTATTTATTTATTTGACACAGAGAGAGAGATTACAAGTAGGCAGAGAAGCAGGCAGAGAGAGAGGAGGAAGCAGGCTCCCCGCCAAGCAGAGAGCCTGATGTGGGCCTCGATCCCAGGACCCTGGGATCATGACCTGAGCCGAAGGCAGAGGCTTTAACCCACTGAGCCACCCAGGCGCCCTCATCTAAGAATTTTATTTTAGAATCATAAATGTTTGTTATATTTGTTATGGATAGAGGATGTTGAGGTCTTTTTTTTTTTTTTAAAGATTTTATTTCACAAAGGGAGAGAGATCACAAGGAGGCAGAGAGGCAGGCAGAGAGAGAGAGGGGGGAAGCAGGCTCCCCGCTGAGCAGGGAGCCCGATGCGGGCCTCGATCCCAGGACCCTGAGATCATGACCTGAGCTGAAAGCAGAGGCTTTAACTCACTGAGCCACCCAGGCGCCCGAGGATGTTGAGTTTGATAGGATTGAAAAATACTGAATTAATCTACAATAGTTCCCCAGTCTCTTCCCATCATTACTTTGTTTTATTTTCATTGTAACAATTATCACTAGCTAATAGCTTCTTGCTAATTAATTGACTGATTTGATTGTTATCTGCATACCCATTCTAGAATGTAAGCTCTGTAAGAGTATCAGTCTTACCAGTCTTATATAATGTTTTATTTTCAGTGCCTAGAATAGTATTGGGAACAAACTTGCCACGACCAATGTTATTCAAAGGGTGGATGGATGGATGGATGGATGGAGAGGATGCTAATAGTGTCTGTTTCCTCTTCAGTCCCTGAGATTGGATTTGAGTCCATCTAGTTTAAGAAGTGATGATCAGAAACTGGCAGAAAGGTTAAATGAAATTCTGAGCATGGGGTAAAAACCTTTTATAGAAGATTTTGGGATATTCTGGATGCAGACAGAGCTGTTGGGGGCTTAGGTGAGAAGATGTGGCACAGAATAGAGGAGGAGACCATCTCTGCACTGCCCGAAGTAGTCCTTGGAGGACCAGGGGCTTTGATGGCTTCCAAAAAGTGTTGGCAAGTCTTCTGTGGTTTTAGGAGAAGCCGGGGGTGTTGGCAAGTTGGAGATGGAGCAAGAGGTGCTAGAACACCATTAAGTGCCTAGAACTGCGATCTGGTTTGTAGGCACGTGTGAGGCTTCCCTTTGGCGATTCCCAGAAATTACTCGTCTTGGGGCAGGTACCTAGGGATTGGGAGGGTATATTTGGAGTCCTGGCCATTTGGGCAGCAAAATTAACTTTGACCTCTTTTTGAGTTTACAGACTGATGGCACAAGCAAGGTACAGACTGCATATACATCACATTTTAAATCATCTAGATCTTTGATTTAATCTGTAAATATAGAAGAGACACTATTGAGCTACATGGTAATTGTGTTCTCTCTTTCTCTTGTCCTTAATTTGGAACCATCATGGACAGTTGTGAATGTCAAGGGCCCCAAGCTGAGGGATCTGGTGGGAGCTGAAATCCAGTCCTTGCTTCACTTACCAAACCTCAGGGCCTAGCTCCTTTTGCCTAAAAGAGAAGTACTTTTTCTTAAGTGATGTGCAAATACTATCTGTTTACCTAGCCTTGGGATGCGGCTCATCTAAAAGGACTTTTTTTTTTTTTTAATTTGCTGGAAATGTTTGCATGAACTAGGAGAGTCCCTGCCTTAATTCTTCTGTCCCTTTGCTCCTTTTTACCTTGGGCTTTCCACAATGATGCCTTTTTTTTTTTAAGGAATTTATTTATTTATTTGACAGAGAGAGACACGGCGAGAGAGGGAACACAAGCAGGGGGAGTGGGAGAGGGAGAAGCAGGCCTCCCACTGAGCAGGGAGCCCGACGTGGGTCTCGATTCCAGGACCCTGGGATCAGGACCTGAGCCGAAGGCAGACATTTAATGACTGAGCCACCCAAGTGCCTCCCCCCCACCTTTTTTTTCTTTTTAAAGATTTGTGATGATGTCTTATAGCACAGCAAAGGCCAAAGTGGTAAGTGTACCACCAGCACATGCGAAATGAGGCCTGGTACTTTGTAGAGCTTCCCGAATGGACTTCAAATGGCTTCCATTGGCTCTTCATTTGGACTTCAATGGCTCCAAATTCCAGCCCTGCCACTTACTAGCCATGCGAGCATGGGCGAGTAATTCAATATTTCTGATAGCAACAATACTTCCCTATTAGAGTCGTGAGACTTAACATGAATGAACATATGTAAAGTGTGACGTCTGACCTACAGTAAGCCTCACAGAAGGGTTAACTATTAAGGTCTTCCTTCTTCTTCCTTTGAGGTAGCTACGAAAAAGGGTGCTGCCCACTTGATCCCCATCACAGCAGCCGACCTCAGATATCAAGGCTGTGATGCACCCTGCTCTTGTCTCGCAAGGCCTCCACTGTCAATACCGCGGACACCAGCCCAGCAAGGTGCAGGCCCAGCTGAGGCTGCTGAGTCCTGTGACAAGGGCGCCATCTTTGCCGGGGTCTTCACCTTTGTGACTGCGGTGTTTCCACACACTGGGTTCTATGCAAACAGATGGGGGGGGGGTAGGATGATGGTAGGAGGAGGGTCAAAGAACCACTTTTTTCTTTCTTTCTTTTTCTTTTTTTCTTTTAAAGTAGGCTCCCCACCCAAAATGGGGCTTGAACACAAGTCCTTGAGATCAAGAGTCCCATGGTCTACTAACTGAGCCATCCAGCCAGCCTCCAAAGAAATTTATTATTTTTATTATTATTATTATTATTTGCCCCAGGAGTACAGGTCTGTGACTCATCAGGCTTATACCTTTCACAGCATTCACCATAGCACAAACCCTCCCCGGTGTCCATAACCCATCCACCCTCTCCCTACCCCCCCACCCCCCCAGTAACCCTCAGTTTGTTTTGTGAGATTAGGAGTCTCTTACGGTTTGTCTTT
>LNAC01000395.1:1252675-1287629 GCA_002007465.1 Ailurus styani | reverse complement strand
TTTTTTTTTTTTTTTTTTTTAAAGATGGGAGCTGGGCGCCTGGGCGGCTCAGTTGGTTAAGCATCTGCCTTTGGCTCAGGTCATGATCCTGGGGTCCTGGAATGGGGTCCCACATTGAGCTTCCTGCTCAGCAGGGAGTCTTCTTCTCCCTCTCTCTCTGCCCCTCATCTCTGCTTGTGCTCTCTTTCCATCTCTCAAATAAATAAACAAGATCTTAAAAAAAAATGCAAGATGGGAGTTACTAAACTATGCCGTTGGGAGTGATTTGGTTGGGGAGGAGAGGATGGAGACATAGAGGGAAGGAGACTAATGCATGGGATGGAGGGTTTGGAATCTAGTCACCCTGGGCCTCAGAGAGGGGATGAGGTCCCCTGACCCCACTTATTGTAACAAGAAGGAACAAGACGAAGATGAATACAGGTGCTGGAAGGTTCAGAGATTCAGTGCTGGGAAGATGAGGGCCCTCTAACAATGCCTGATGTCCAATGGCTTCTATTTTGTCACTGAAGCAAAATGGTATTTTCTTTTTTTTAAAAAAGATTTTATTTATTTATTTGACAGAGAGAGAGAGAGAGAGAGAGAGAGAGAGAGAGAGAGAGATATTACAAGTAGGCAGAGAGGCAGGCAGAGAGAGAGGAGGAAGCAGGCTCCCTGCCGAGCAGGGAGCCCGATGCGGGCCTCGATCCCAGGACCCTGAGATCATGACCTGAGCCGAAGGCAGAGGCATTAACCCACCCAGGCACCCCAAAATGGTATTTTCTTGGCTCAGCAGATCTGCATCTGTCTCTTAGCAAGCTTTCCCTGGAGCAGTGTGGCATGGTGGTCAAACATACAGGTCTTGGAGTCAGGAAGACTGGAATTTTTTTTATTTTTCATTTTTTTTTATGTCTCGGGTGCACGGAATGGAATTCACCACAATTCTAATAATACACTTTCACTTTAGTCCAGGCTAGTGCTTAACGGCTAGCTCCTCTGTATGACCCTGGGCAAGTAATTCATTACTCTGGGTCTTAGTTTCCCCAAATGCCCATCTCACCGACTAGCATTTAACACAGAATTGGAAGTCCTGGTCAATACTATTTAAAGAAAGGTATTTTCCCATTGCATCACTGAGCAAAACCCAACTGCTATCAAGAGAGAGAAACTTCTCATTCCAGGACAGAAGAAATGAACAAAAGGCACAGTAAGAATATAGAAAATCTAGAAAGCTTCCCTTCACATTTCATGTCAAGGCATGCATAGAATTGGATAATTTTGGGGGTACCTGTGTGGCTCAGTTGGTTAAGCATCTGACTCTTCATTTCAGCTCAGGTCATGATCTCAAGATTGTGAAACTGAACCTTATATTAGACTCCATGCTGGGCATAGAGCATGCTTAAGATTTTCTCTCTCTCCCTCTCCCTCTGCCCCTCATCCCCCCCTCTAAAAAAAAAGAAAGTATGATAATTTTGTATGAACTCTGGGGTAAAGTAATAAGGCAGACCTGGTGGCGCCTGGGTGGCTCAGTTGGTTAGGGGTCTGCCTTCAGCTCAGGTCATGTTCCCAGGGTCCTGGGATCGAGCCCGGCAGTGAGCTCCCTGCTGAGCAGGGAGCCTGCTTCTCCCTCTCCCTCTGTTGCTCCCCATGCTCATGTTCTCTCTTTCTCTGTCAAATAAATAATTAAAATCTTGAAAAAAAAAATAATGCAGATACGGCCAGAAGGATCAATCTAGATGCCAGACTCCAGACCCTGCTTATCCTGAGAGTTGAGGGGGATCAGAGTTTCATTCCTCTATAATCCCTTTATGGCACACCTGTTGGGATGCTCTTAAAGGAGAAGAGGTCAGTGAGGGCCAGATAACTGGGAAGGGTTTCTTGGAAGAAGGGGCAGTAGAACTTGGCTTTGGAACATGGTAGCTTGGAGGGACAGTATCCATGGGAAAAGCCATTCCAGCAGAAGGAATGACTTGAACCAGAGCAGAGCAGTGGAGCAGAACACTAGATCTGTGGGGTCTGAGCAGGGCTGAAGGCCGTGACGTGTGATGGCAGGGGATCTAGGTTGAAATGCGGTGGAATTTTTGTGCACTAGACCCAGAATAGGGACATCCCAGAAATGACCACATTTAGGCTCAAGGAAGAAGGAGGTGAATAATTTTTAAAAAGTCTGTGTGTTGGGGAGAATTGAGGAAATAGACACTTCTGTATGATGTTGGTGTAACATAAATGGCATGACCTCTTTGGAGAAATGTTGGCAGAATCTATCAATATTACAAATGCACATGTCCTTCGACCCAGAATTCCACTCTGAGGAATTTATTCTATATAGGTCTGTATACACCTTGTATATCGGTCTGTACAAGGTCACGTACTGTACCATTTCTGTAACAGCAAAGGTTGAAAACAAGATTTGGAAACACTGAATGTCCACTAACAGGAGCTCATTGGATAGATTATGGTACATCTCTGCAGTAGAATACTATATAGTTACAAAAAGAACAATAGAGTCCTATGTACTTCATGTTTTCAAAGATACTTTAAATGGAAAAAGTGAGGTACCAGATACAATATTTAAAGTGTTCATGCAGGGGCGCCTGGGTGGCTCAGTGGGTTAAAGCCTCTGCCTTCGGCTCAGGTCATGATCCCAGGGTCCTGGGATCGAGGCCCCGCATCGGGCTCTCTGCTCAGCAGGGAGCCTGCTTCCCCCTCTCTCTCTCTGCCTGCCTCTCTGCCTCCTTGTGATCTCTCTCTGTGTCAAATAAATAAATAAAACCTTAAAAAAAATAAAGCGTTCATGCAGGTGCAAAAAGCAAGGGAAAGAAGTGCGTGAATGTGTGTGTATGTATTTATGTGTAAAATTAAAGATTCATGAAAAATTAACATTGATTCCTTGTGAGTCAGGAAACTGGTTGCTAAGGGACAGGAGTGGGAAAAAAAACTTTTTATAGCATATCTTCTTTTTCTTCCAAAAATTTGAACTCATGGGATTCACTATGTATCTAAAACTAAATAAACCAAAATTGAGAAAATCCCCTGGACTTACTTAAAAAACCCACACAGCATTCATGACCCTCAATGCTCTAAACGGGCAGGATCCTTCCTAAGAGAAAAAAAAATTTTGACCAGTTTGCTTCTTTTAAATCAGGCCTTTGTTTATTCTACTTTTACGAGTCTTCTGGACTCCTGTTTTCATATTAACTGTTCCGGCAATGGTCACTTAGTTCCACTTTAATTCGCAATCTCCTAATATCATCTGCACTTAATTCACCATCCAAAAACATTTGATTGTGCTTATTTTGTACATGGATTTAAATGAATCATATCATTCCAGCTTCAGACCGAAATACACTGTGTATGGACCTCATGGTCATTCACATCATTCATTCTGTCCTTTTCATGTAGGTGCTCAATAAAGATCTAAAGATAATGCTATCCCCATGCGTATTGACAAATGACCCTGGTGAAACTAAGTCTTTTCATTGTTTTCCCCCTTGAGAAAGAAATTAAAAATTGCCAAATGCACATTTCCCCCAGTTCTAAGTCTATGTCTAACCACACCCTGTCTGGACATAAAAATGCAGCCTCATTTGAGTTTGTTATTGGTAAGTACTTCCAGACACCAGTTAGCAACTTCTTCCTGTCCCCTGATCCCTATCCCCAAAAAGGGAAGAAAACGTCTCAGTAGAAAGCTCAAGTATTTTTAATCAATCATTGCATCAGTCAGGCAGATGTTCCTGAAGTGATGCCCTTGATCAATACATAGTCTAATTCCTTCGTAACAAAGGAAGAGGACAATTTCTCACAAAATAGGATGGTGTCTCCATGGGAGGGCCCTGTTTAAATTCCACTATAAAGGAGCGCTAGACACAGCCTGCATTCTTGTTGTAATAAATATTGCTGGAAGTATTCAGACTCCCTGGGCCGCGGAATTTTGTGTTAAAAATAGTTGTTCTCGTTATAGTTGTAGCTGTGTTTTAACAGACTCTGGTACATTCGCTGTGACTGCGTGTTTCTGCCCGCCCAGACTGCACCAGTCCAGCTTCCTAAAGCAGGAAAGGATGGTGTCCACCAGTTCACCAATTAGTACTTTGGAAACAATACTGGACGTGGATGGGCCAAAGGGATAAGACGGGTCATCTCTCCTTTCTACCAAAGGGCAGACAAAGTTGGGGCTTTTGGTAAACCAAAGGGAAGTTTTCAGTGGCCCCCAAATAACTTTATATTTATTTATTTTTAAAAAGATTTTATTTATTTATTTGACAGGGAGAGATACAGCCAAAGAGGGAACACAAAAGGGGAAGTGGGAGAGGGCTGAGCAGTGAGCCCGATGGGGGGCTCTATCCCAGGACCCATGGATCATGACCTGAGCCAAAGGCAGATGCTCAATGACTGAGCCACCCAGGTGCCCAACTTTTTAAAAGTTTACATAATCCATAGGTCCAAGTAGCACCATAGGAAAGTAATAGGAAAAGAAAAGTAATAGGAAAGAAAAATAAGGCATCAGAACAAAGGCAGCAAAAGCTTTTCTGCCTTCTTTGACCACTATCAACCACAGTGTAGGTTTTCAATAATTTTCTTTTTAAGCCAATAACACTCGTGCTTATCTATTTTCACAGGAGTATCCCTGAATATGCTCTTACAGAGCGAATGCAGCCCAGCCAGCATCATGAAGAATAGCTCTGGCTTATGCTGAGGATCTAATATTTCGGTTTCAGTACCGAAGCCTGGTGCTCAATTCTGTTCCCCTCCTCCCACCAGGCATCCTGAATAAAACACTCCTTAAATACAGACGCAGCAAGAGAACCATTGAGCGGTTGCCCTCCTGTTCCCGTGTAGTTTCTAAATATGTCCTCTAGGTGTCTTCAGTGACCAGTATTCACGGAGATTTTCATGCACGGAGGCCCGCAGGCTCCCCAAGAGCTAGCTCCCTTTGCAAAAACGAGTTCTGCAATCCCTTCTTTTATAGCATTTGGATGATCAAGAATGAAGTATTTTGGAGTCCACGTTTGTCTTTTGTGCAATAAATACTTCTGAACATTGAGAAAACTTTCTGCATTCATCTTAAGTAAAATACTGATCTCATATTTGTACAACGTGACTGCTCAGGAAACTCCTCATGTAACTGGTTTAAATTAGGTTGTTAAAATAAAACCCAAGTGGTTAAAGCAAACACATTTCTTGGGGTGCAAGGGGGAGGGTAGGAGATAAAATGTGCAGTTTTTGAAAAATGTGAATCTAGTCTGCATTATGCAAATTAATTGGCACAAAAGATAGAGTCTGAGTAAACTCGGCAGTGGGCTTAGGCTGTCAGGTTGTGAGCCCCAAACTCTTCCTTTGTCATTGTAAATTTGGATTTGGGGAACATTCTAAAAATAGATCAAGTAGGAAGATCTTGTTGTTCTCTAAACCTAAGGGAAAGAGTTTGAGGAGGGGGATGCGAGCTGGACTTTGACAGGTAAATGTGTGTAGGGTCAGTGTAGGTTGAGCTAGGGAGTTTCAGTTGCAATTCACATCTGTTGACTATTTGGAAGGCAGCTATGCTCACCACTATACCACCAACGCTCGCTGTGTTGACTATTTGTAAGACTCCCTGCTGTTTAGCGTAAGATATTGATGACCCAGGAGGTTTGCAACATCGAAAAATGTCACTTTCAAATAAGTTCCGTTCAAATATTTTTCAAATAATTTCTTACATTCAAAATAAGTAAGCAAGACAATTTGCAATTATAATTAAAAGATAATAATAAAGCATCCCACGAAATCATTTCCTTTTGTTCCTTTGTCCCAAGAGCTACAGATTATCAAAGCATTTCTTTCTTAAAGCTTTGATTTGAAAATGGTTTCAGACTTACAAAAAGTCTGCGGAAGTAAAGAGAGCTGCAAGGAGCTCTCTTAGATCTCTTATTCAGATTCACTTATATTTAACATTTACACCATTTGCTTTGCCATTTGTGCCCCCTGATCTCTCCCTCCCTCTTTCTCTGTATTTTTTTCTGAATTCTTTAAGGGTAAATCACAAACAACATGGCCCTTTGCAAGTAAATTCTTCAGTGTGTATTTCCTGTGAATGACTACTATAAAGTCACTTACTTCCTAAATTTACATTGACACAAGGCTGGCTTTTCATCTGCTATCCATGTTCGGATGTGATGTCCTTTTATAGTATTTTTCTTCACGAGTGGATCCAGTCTGGGGTTAGGTATTGGATTTAGTCAAGTCTCTCTAGCCTCCTTTAATCTGGAGCGAATCCCACCACCTTTCCTTGTCTTTTAGGATACTGACATTTTTTGAACAATATATTGTCTTTTGTGCAATAAATACTTCTGAATATTGAGAAAACTTTCTACATTCATCCTAGGTAAGATACTGATCTCATATTTGACGAATATAGTGGGGGCCTCCCCTTTTAAAAGTGAATATAACATTATGTGTTTCTCTGATGTTTCTTTGTGATTAGATTGAAATTGTGCATTCTCAACCAGATTACTGCCTAGATGATGTGTCCTTTCTGGACATTGCATCTGGAAGCATACAATGTCCATCTGTCTCTTGTTGGTGATGCTAATTTTCATACCCCGGTCAAGGTGTGGTCTGATTTTTGCATTATATAATTTACTTTCTCTCTCTCTCTCTCTTGCAAATGATAGGATTATGCAAATATCCTGCATCTCATTGAAATTTTCCTCCAAGAGTTAACGTTCATTGACAAATTCTTTCTTAGTTTGATTTTAACCGTAACAGTTGCAAAATGTGGGCGCCTGCGTGGCTCAGTGGGTTAAAGCCTCTGCCTTCGGCTCAGGTCATGATCTCAGCATCCTGGGATCGAGGCCTGCATCAGGCTCCCTGCTCAGTGGGGAGCCTGCTTCCTCCTCTCTCTACCTGCCTCTCTGCCTACTTGTGATCTCTGTCAAAAAAAAAAAAAAAAAAGATTAAAACAAAACAACAACAACAAAACAGTTGCAAAATGATAATTTTGTAATTCCAGTACCACCTCTGTATTTACTATTTGGTCCTCTGCATTCCACTGTAAGCTAGAGACCTTGATTTTGATCTATCTATCATCTATCATTTTTTTTATCATCTGTCATTATAATAACCATGATTATCTATGTATTTTTGGAATGGACACATGGGTTCTTATTTATTCAATGGTTTCTAATTCATGATTGATGCTGGGACATTGATACTCAGATTGTTCCAGATTTGGCCAGGAGTAGCACATTAAAGCCAGCCTTGGTGTCCTTGTAACATGCTTTCATCATCATTTTGAGTACCTTCTGACTTCCTGGCAAGCAACATATCCCAGAGTCTTTTGCACCCATCTTGTCCAGTCTCTGGAATCAGACCTTTCTCTGAGAGCCCCTAGCTCCTCTCTGTGGGGAGCTGTATTAGAGACCAAGATCTAGGTATGCTTGTTGCTACTGGGGACATCTTTGCCTCTTGGCCCCTTTAGTGTATAGAGCTAAGCCATATATACATTTATGTATGCATATGTATACACATATACAAGTTTACAATATACGTATGCACACGGATATGCATATAAACATACATATATTAGGAATCATAGTTCAGAGCAGTACCTCCAATCCCAGCACAGTTCTATAGGATTCTTTTTGACTTTCTCCCGTCTCATATTTGTATGTCCCTTCTTCTACAATGAGAATACGACTCTCAGTAATATCAACCCATTTACTCATTTTCAAAGCATTTTCCTTTCAACCTTTCATATATGGTTTCACACTCGAGTTAGCGAGACAGGCCAAGTAGCCAGGTGCCCTGTACTGTATAGAAGACTGGGGGGTTTCAGTTTCCCTTCTCACGTGACTCTGTTCTCCAGCATGTTTCCTTGTACGATGCGGGGCAGGAAGAAGAGGAGACTGAGGCAAGAAGTCAGTCAGCAGCCGTGGTGAGAGGATGTACTTGGAAGTACTGGTTTCAAGAATGGAGCTCACTGGTTCTGGTCTCTGCAAATCAGTTTTAGAACTACACCCAGAAGGCCTGCATCTCAGTCTAGCTGGCTTTTCGGGATTGGGTCATAGAAGAATTTCTTGAAAGAAAAGCCTGTCTCATTGTTGAAAGTGACTTTCTTTTTGAATTTTTATTTTTTATTTTTATTTATTTACTTTTTAAAAAAGATTTTATTTATTCATTTGACACAGAGAGAGAGATTACAAGTAGGCAGAGAGGCAGGCAGAGAGAGAGGAGAGAGGANGCTGAGCAGAGAGCCCGATGTGGGCCTTGATCCCAGGACCCTGGGATCATGACCTGAGCCGAAGGCAGCGGCTTTAACCCACTGAGCCACCCAGGCACCCTCTTTTTGAATTTTTATTTATTTATTTATTTATTTATTTTAAAGATTTTATTTATTCATTTGACACAGAGAGAGAGATTACAAATAGGCAGAGAGGCAGGCAGAGAGAGAGGAGAGAGGAGGAAGCAGGCTCCCTGCTGAGCAGAGAGCCCGATGTGGGCCTTGATCCCAGGACCCTGGGATCATGACCTGAGCCGAAGGCAGCGGCTTTAACCCACTGAGCCACCCAGGCGCCCTCTTTTTGAATTTTTAAAATGAGGGCACCTGTATGGCTCGGTCAGTTAAGCGTCTGCCTTTGGTTCACGTCATGATCCCAGGGTCCTGGGATCGGTTCCTGTGTCGGGCTCCCCGCTCAGCTAGGAGTCTGCTTCTCCCTCTCCTCCTCTCCCCCTGCTCATGATCTCTCTCTCTCTCTCTCTCTCTCTCTCTCTCTCTCTCTCTCTGCCTGTCTTTCAGATAAATAAATAAAATCTTTTTTTAAAAATGAGAATAGACTGCTTTCAGTTTAGAATACTGTGTGAAAAACCTCTCTGAAGATTGAGAACAGATTAAAAGTGGCCCCAGCACCTTTTCAGTCCTTAAGATTCTGTCATCCTATGAATGAAGAGGTAGCTATACCAATAATTGAGTTAGTTTTGCAATTGTCTAATTAAAGTGCAGACATTCCTGGAGTGACATTCCCTCCTCAGAGAGCTCTCCTCCAGGCTCTCATCGATAACTGCTCAAGTCTTTGGACCTTCCTGTTCTTACAACACTTCTGATTCTCTAGCTACTTTCCATGTGGCAGGGAGACATCAGGGAGGAGTCACTGTCATTCTGATTTGACCAGTTCCAGACTCAGTACAAGGTAGGTCCTAGAAATGCTCTCTTCTTTGGATGGGCACTCCCTCTGTGCACACACCTCCTTTCCCCCTTGTTTTCATAATTCGACTCTTTCCTGTTTCTGTAATAGCTCTTCTTCCTTTTACTCCTCAGGTACCAATTTGCTTCTAAACCATGACCGATGGACAGCATTCCCCAGTGTGGCCTCTATTCATTCTTAAATTTCACAAGACTTGACTTGATACTGAAGATCCTCATTCCCTACTCCTCAGAAAGAAAGCTTTGTTTTGGATTCCTCAGGACAGGGCTCCACCTGCCTCCAAGAGGAACGTAAAATCCGCAGAGAGTCTGAGATAACGGGAGAGAGCTAACGACAACCCCACCTGGCTCCACCAAGTGTCTTGGAGGAACGCTTTCTTCTTCTTCTTCTTCTTTTTCTTTTAAAGATTTTATTTATTCATTTGAGAGAGAGAGAGAGAGAATGAGAGAGAGCATGAGAGGGGAGAGGTCAGAGGGAGAAGCAGATTCCCTGCCGAGCAGGGACCCCAATGTGGGACTCGATCCCGGGACTCCAGGATCATGACCTGAGCCGAAGGCAGTTACTTAACCAACTGAGCCACCCGGGTGCCCTTGGAGGAACACTTTCATTCATTTATTCATTCACTCATTATTTATTTGCCCAGCAGGAGAATGGACAATAAGTAATAAGTAAGTACAAAAGTAAATGAATAAAAGAATTAAAAACAAGATAATAAAAGTCTGTGGCAAATCTTAGGAAGGAAATAAATAGAATGATCATATAAAGTCTAACTGGGGTAGAGGTTTCATTTCTTAGTCTTTTTTAAAAATTTTATTCATTTATTTGAGAGGGAGAGAGCGAAAGAGAGAGCCCAAGAGGGGGTAAAGTCAGAGAGAAGCAGACTCCCCACTGAGCAGGGACCCCGATGTGGGACTCGATCCTGGGACTCTGGGATCATGACCTGAGCTGAAGGCAATCGCTCAACCAACGGAGCCACCTAGGCGCCCTCATTTCTTAGTCTTTACAAAAGGAAAAAAGACCTAGAAAGGTGCAGATTGTAGACCAGAAAGGGAGTCTCCTGTCATCTGGTTCCACTCTGTCTAATTCTGTTATTTTCTACCAGGACCATCAACGCGCTCTTTTACTCAGACGTGTCTCATTTTCCTGAGAAAGTCCCCCTTCACCTCTGTCCCCGGGCCATTGTGCTTTTGGGATCTCCTGCCCTTTCCTCAAATCCATGCTGTCTTCCTCGGGCTTAGTCCTCTCTTCATTCACTCTCTCATTGACAGCCCTCCAGAACTGCTCGAATTCTTCCTTGCTCCCCTTAGTTTTACAGCACTTGAAAGTTTATCACACAACTTTAATTATATATTGTCTTTTTTTAAAGATTTTATTTATTTATTTGACAGAGAGAGAGAGAGAGAGAGAGAGAGAGAGAGAGAGAGAGATCACAAGTAGGCAGAGAGGCAGGCAGAGGGAGGGGGGAAGCAGGCTCCCTGCTGAGCAGAGAGCCCGATGCGGGACTCGATCCCAGGACCCTGAGATCATGACCTGAGCCGAAGGCAGAGGCTTTAACCCACTGAGCCACTCAGGCACCCAATATATTGTCTTAACGTATTTGGTAGTCTCACCTACTTTAGTTTAGGTCTTGAAATCAGGGATGATGCCTCATATTTGCTTTTGTGCTCCCCAACCAGTGGGCATCCAGAAAGTGTTAATACTTGCGTACGCGTTTTATACTTCACCAGTCTGACTGCTTGAGAAGATTGGGCTCACGCGGACTTGTGGAAGAGCTCCTTTACGACCAAAAGGGCCTTGTTGTACCCGTCAAATGCTGCTGTGTAGGTGGTTGCCCTTCTTCCTACACAGAAGGCTGGCTGGCACCGGGCTGACTTACCGAGCTGCAGGAAATCTTGCTTACAGAACGCAGTACCTGCCAATGACTTCTTCACTCACTTCCTGGCAGGATGTAGACCAAAACCCCAGACAAACCACAATTTGTTTTATTTAATTGTATCACTGGTCTTCACTGCTTCTCCTTCCCCACACCCCCTCCTGCATAAATAATCCAGATCTCTAGAGCATAATTGACTTCCACAAAAATGCAGTTATTACTCCCTGTGAAGCTGGAAGAGAAGGAGAATACCGTTTCCTATTTTGTTTTACTGTGATAAGAAGTAACATTCTCTGAAACAGGAGACTACACAGGCTACTACTACATTTTCCCATTGGTCATAACATTTGGGTAATACGGATGGAGGTATTGTTGACTGATGAAGACATCAATTATTTGAAAGCAACATTTTTAGTAGCATGGGTTGATAAGCCGTTTGTGAAATCTAGGTTCATTCTTTACTCTGTGGAAGTATTATTTGCATTATACTTTAAAGATAAGTTAGAGAGACGTACCTATATAAAAATCATATTACAAGGGTGCCTAGGTGGCTCGGTTGTTAAGCGTCTGCCTTCGGCTCAGGTCATGATCCCAGGGTCCTGGGATTGAGCCCCACATCGGGCTCCCTGCTCAGTGGGGAACCTGCTTCTCCCTCTCCCACTTCCCCTGCTTGTGTTCCCTCTCTTGCTGTGTCTTTCTCTGTCAAATAAATAAAATCTTTTTTAAAAAATCATACTATATCAGCTTTTCCTTACTGTTTACTCTGTCTCTGACCAGGCCTTTCGTGGTTGCTCCAATTTCTTTTTTCTTTAAATTTTTTATTTTATTATTTTTTTAAGATTTTGTTTAGTTGTTTGACAGAGAGAGAGAGAGAGAGAGAGATCCCAAGCAGGCTGAGAGGCAGACAGAGAGAGAGGAGGAAGCAGGCTCCCTGTCGAGCGGAGAGTCTAATGCGGGGCTCCATCCCAGGACCCTGAGATCATGACCTGAGCCGAAGGCAGAGGCTTTAACCCACTGAGCCACCCAGGTGCCCCGGTTTCTCCAATTTCTGGTTCCTTCCCTTAATTCTCTGGCACTTGAGATCCAGCACAGTTTTAAGTGTATACGGTCCTATTTTGTCTGATATAAACTCTTCAAAATGAGATTTATAGTCTTCATTTATTTGATACTGCTTTACTGAATCCATTTATTAGTGGGATTTTACATAGTTTCATACATTGTCCAAATGAGAATATTTTGGTTCTGGGTCTGAACACAATAATGTGAGCTTGTGAAAGGGGAACTCATGGTCTGCTCAAGTGAGTTCCTGCTCAGTCAAGTTTTCTTAGGATAGATATTTAGTCACTGCTCTTATGTATTGATTCTGCACTTACTATTGAAAAATGGACTTTTAATCTCATTTCACGAAAACAAAGCAAGGCACGTTGAAGTGATTAAATGCAAGGGCACGACAGGGAAAAGTTACAGATTTCCCGTGGCTACCATTGAAGACAATCTGAAATCGTGCCTGACATATTAGAGGTTTATTTGTTTCCTTCTTAAAAAGAGCTTGGATGTGAATGGACCCAATAGTGGAAGAGGCTCCTGCCACACCAGCGTTTCCAGCATGGAATTTGTGAGTGGGCGGGAAATGCTTACTTGCTATTTACCTGCCTTGCGCTGCCTTTGACACACATGATGAGCCAGCGTCATTTGACTGTCACCTCCTTAGGAGGCAGGATTCTTCAGCCCACACTCTGCTAGGCACTGACTTCTTCTCTGTGCATGCTTTGTGTCTGTATTTTTTGCCCAGACTGTGCATTTTGAGGGAAGCACCAACCCGAGACAGGCTCCTCAGCTTTGTCATTGTAGGGAGACCGACAGAGCCTCCCACACAGCGACACCCTCAAAGGACGCAGGGATGACAATTCCTTTGAAGAAGCATTTCTGAAACAAAAGGGATTCCCCTATGGGCTGGTGCGCCTGACAATTCGTTCTTTCCCAGCACGTTGGGCAGAACTCACAGATGGGTGGCTGTCTATTTGTACTTATTGGGACATATGTTTGCCAAATAAATAAATAATAAATACGTGTTTCAGACCCCTAGGCTCTGGCTTCAACTCAGTAAGGGTTTAAGTTGTAGAGATGCAATTGCGGATTTATAAACAAGCTCAATGTGTTTTAGAAATAAAATAGATGGGGACCCAATATAACAGCCCTGGCTAGGGCAAGGGCCGAAATTCGTATATTCAGATATACCGCAAGTCAAAGTACATTCTCCCAAACATGGTGGAGCCTGCCCGGTCCAAGCCAGAAATATGTTAGGACACCCAGATGCGTCCCTTCCACATAGCGAGTATCTCCTATAACTGTCCACACAAATCTGCGCCACTGGAGAACCCCACGGCTGAAGAATTCTGTTAAGAATGGACCTGAACTGGGGCACCTCTGCCTTCCGCTCAGGTCATGATCTCAGGGTCCTGGGATCGAGCCCCGCATCAGGCTCCCTGGTCGGCAGGGAGCCTGCTTCCTCCTCTCTCTCTGCCTGCCTCTCCGCCTACTTGTGATCTCTCTCTCCCTGTCGAATAAATAAAATCTTAAAAAAAAAAAAAAGAACGGACCCGAACTATCAGATCAATATCCAACTAAACTCATTCTCTGCGGGCCTCCTGGGGAGGGAAGAGCCCATGGCCAGCCCAGAACTCCAGGCCTCTGTGTTTTAGATGAGACTGCCCTGGTCCTACAACAGTCCTAAAATCTGACCTATAACCCCAAGTCCAGGTGGGAACTCGGTCAGTTGTTGAGGGGGTGCGCTGCCAAGGGGAAGCCATGGTTCTTTGGGCGTTCCTCGGTGTGTCAGCCCATGTTCTGCTGGCTCCCCTCTCCCGACAGAAGCTTCATTGAACACACTGAGACAATGGGAGGCCCAACCCTTGCCCACAAGAGCTCCCACCTGCCATGCAAGGTGCTCGACGAGAGTCCCTCAGGGCCTGGGTGGAAGTTGGCGCTGCCCTGGCAGGCCCAGACACTAGCAGTTTGGGAGAAGGTGTACTCACTCTGGGGGCTTTCCATTAGTTGTCTAAACTGGTTCAGCTCTCTGACTCTATCTTACTTCTCTATTTGTTTTTTCCCTCCCTTTGGGGCATGTATTCTTCACCTTGACAGCCAACTCACCTGCAAATTCACAATGTCCTTGCTTATGTAGCTCCCCTCACAAAAGCTTTAGATTCCCAAGAAGCCCACCAAATGAGTACTGATTCTAAAAAAATACTTTTGGAAACATTTCTCTAGTTACAACTATGTCCCTTGCCGCCTTCTTCTTCTTCTTCTTCTTCTTCTTCTTCTTCTTCTTCTTCTTCTTCTTCTTCTTCTTCTTCTTCTTCTTCTTCCTGATGGACTCTTCTGGTCCATAGATGTTTTTCACAAGTGATGGCAGATATTCAATTGGTGTGTCATCTAGGTTATGTGGGATACCTATACCTCTTTTCCCACATCCCACCTGGGGGGCCCAGGGAATTTGACCTGTCTTCCATGCTGTGGTGCAAGATAAGAGGAAATCACTGCTCTCTTCTGTTACTCTTTTTCCATTTTGGGCCTGGTTGTTGATTTAGGTCCACAGAGAGGATAATTTGTGGAATTGTTTTTGGTAGACCAGAGGGAAGGAGATGGAGCCAAGACTCAGCCTGTGGTTATGTGACAATCCACTGGCTGAGCGAAGTGGCAACATGCCCAAGGGTGGTGAGGAAACCGCAACTCCTTCTATGGAGATAAGAACCAGAATGCATGGTGAATTCCCCTGGGTCAAACTAAAGGCAGAAGGATGGAGAGAACTGTGTGAAAAGCAAGATGGCACCTTTGTCTAAATAAATATAGCACAGAGGCAGTGATACTAACATTAAAACAGACTTTGGTGTTCTGATCGGGGCAAGCTGCTCATGTATTTCGATTTGTGCTGAACACCTAAACACGTAGGAGGCTGCATCAGTCTGCCTATCTCTGCATTTTTACACTGGCTTTCTCCAGAGAACCCAGGTGCTCAGACTGCACCCAGTTGGATGACTTGCCCCCTCCCAAAAACCTGGCAGGGGCCCAGGCTAAACATGACAGTAATGTTTGAGCAAGAAAGGCTCCACCCCTGCCCAGGTCCTGCCTTTACACCTCCTTCCCCTCCCAAATGAAAGCAGCTAGGCCCCTCATGGGATCAAGTGAACAATCAGGTCAGCTTCTGATAATGAGATCTTGGGCTCAATAAGAAAAGAAGGAAATCGAGATTAGTGTTTAAACACTATCTGTAGCCCAGCTTGGTGGCCTCTGCACGTTCATTGACCACTCACCGATGCTGAGAGGAAAACCTTAGGCAGGGATGACGTGACTACCTGGCACAGTGATGTGGGGAAACACAGAGGAGGGTGTGTTCCTTTTATCACATTGTCCAAAGGATGGTGGGGAGCGGGAATGGCTGGCCATCTGGCATGAGTGCAACTAACCCTGTTTGGAGGGTTCCCACCAGGACACAATCTGGCAGCATTTACTCAGCTTCATGATTTTTGCCATCCTGGTGCACAAACTGCCTGGTGGTCTACTTACTAGTTTCTAAAAACGTCTACCTACTTTCAAAACATAAATGTTCTCCTTTAGCCTTGTCCTCAGCAATGATATCCATGAAATCACTGGTTTGATATCTTCTACTGTACTTTCAAGTAAATATGTAACTGCCAAAATAAGAAATAAAATAAAACGTAAAAATAAAATAAAAAAGTACTAATTCATGAGCACCTAAAATTATTTGGAATACAATGTTTCAGGAAAGTGAGCAAGGTTGGCTTCAGAGGACAGGATATATTTGGTCAAGAATGTTGTCCTGTGTCAATATGAGAAGATTGAAACAGAGTTGATTCTTTTTTTTTTTTAAAGATTTTATTCATTTATTTATTTGAGAGGGAGGGCAGTGGGTCAGGGCAGGGGAGAAGTAGAGAGAGAGAATCTCAATCAGACTCCCCACTGAGTGGGGAGCCCAACGTGGGGCTCAATCTTACAACCCAGAGATCATGACCTGAGCTGAAATCAAGGGTTGGATGCTTAATTGAGCCACCTGGGTGCCCCAATTCCATATTATTCTAATATGAGACTCAAGATTCCATTCTTCTGGTGTAGAAGGAGAAAGAGGAGGAAGAAGTAGAAGTAGAGGAGGTGGTAGGGATAGGGTGGATGGGTTATGGACGTTGGGGAGGGTTTGTGCTATGGTGAGTGCTGTGAAAGGTGTAAGCCTGATGATTCACAGACCTGTACCCCTGGGCAAATAATAAAAATAAAAATAAATTAAAAAAAAGAAGTAGAGGAGGTGGAGGTGGAAGAGGAGAGAGAGAGAGAAAGAAAAGGAGAAGTACATATTTGGGTATTAGGAGGCTAGGTCATTGCAAAACATGAATTTCACTTGGTGAGGCTAAAGTAAGAAAACATTTTCATAATCATACAGACCAATACTTTTTGCTTTCAGCACTAACCCTGACCAATCCCATCTCACGTCTGCAGCAGTATGTAGGCAGTCGAGGCTAGGCGATCCTGAAGTGACCCAAGTCTTCAAAGTCTTGGTGGCTCAACGTGCACAGTTTTCTTCTCTCTCACACAAAGCCTGCTCTAGGTTATGTGGGTTCTCTGAGGCATCTTCCTTCCAAGGATGAGTCAGAGATCCGATCTTGTGGCTTCACTACCTTAGCACGTGGTTGCCAGGGTTACCATAGCAGAGGAGATGCAGCCGGCAAGTCACACAGGGATGGTTCACTGCCCGAGCCCCAACATAACTTGTGTGGCTCGCGGGGCCCTGCTTACCAACCAGAGGGGCTGGGACATGCTTTTCCCTCTGGGGGAGGAGGATGAGAACAGGATATGGAAGAGCACTGGAAATCTCTACCATAAGTAAGAAGAATGCAACTTTTGGGACTTGACTATGTGTCTTACTGCTCACAGTTCTGTGTTTCTTCAGACATGATGCCAACACAGGATGGTCATGTTGTGGCTTTGCTGTGAGGTTGGGTAAGATTTCACTTAGGAAGCGCCCCTGGTTGCACTGCTACTATCTAGCTAATCTGGACCAAAAACGTGTGGTGTGATAGGAATAGCGAGATTCCTTCAGGGAGTTGGATGCCTAGCTAGGACTTCATTCCAAGCCTCAGGGTGAGGCTGCTGTTGTTAGACAAAGTGCCTCCCTCTATGCGGACCCCCCCTCCCCCGGGCCCCACCGCTCCCAAACCAAACGGTAGTGTTGACTCCCCTCCTGGGCAAGACGGACGGAGCCAGTGTTAGGTTCTGAGTTCTATTCCCAATGCTACAACAGCAACAACAACTTTTAAAAACATGGTGGTAGAAAATACGTAACGTTAAGTTTACCATCTTCCCCATTTTCAAGGGTAGAGTTCAACAGCCTTAAGGAGATTCACACGGTTGTGCAACAGATCTCCGGAACTTTCTCATCACGCAAAGCTGAAGCTCGACACCGAGTCCCCCCCCCCCCCTCGCCCCAGCCCCTGGAAACCACCCTCCATTTTCCACTCCTATCAGTTGCTCTGCTTTAGAAACCTCATGGAAGGGGAACAATAACAACAGTTTTTAGTTAAAAACCATGATTAGGAAACAACGAATCCCCCTGGATAACAAACGTGCCTCTCTTTCTCTACACATAGAATTTTTGAAACCAAGAAAGGGCATCTGTGACACTGGTAGACTTGATGGATCTACTGTCTCCTCTGGGGACTGTAAAGCAATTAACAAAACACAACTGTGGAAGTTGAGATCCTTCTATTTCCTCATAAAATTCACTTCTTGCGCTTAATCTGTTACTCTCAGTAGTGAAGTTTGAGAGTCATCAATACGACAGTACAGCAATATTGCCTCATCAGTCATGATTTACTTAATGTTTTCTGAATTTAGTAATATTTGATTAAAATTTAATGTGAACATATCATATCATGCCATATATATTATTGCATCCATTAATCAGGTAACTATAGTAATGAGATGCCGGAAGGTTGGATGAAAAAGGAGCTAAAGTCTTGATGTATGTTTGACATAATTCTGTGAGTGATTAACCAAAAAAGAAAAAAGTCAGTCATACAAAACTTCATTAATATATATTACTTTCAACAATCATCTATGTATCATCGGATATTTTTAACCTTTGTTAGGCTGGATTTTTAATTTACTTAAAGACACTGAATATTAATAACCATGAAAGATATACATTGTTCCATTGAATCACAAGTTGACAGAATGATTCATAGTTTATTCTAATTCTCTTTTTTGTATAACAATGTGTGTTAAAACATTATTTAAGTTACTCAATCAGTTTAGCGGGGGGGGGGGAATAGCACATATTCGGCACATGGCTATGCAAAATACTAATTTAACTATCATATCACGTTTCTCTCATCTTTAACTTCCATGTCATTGACCATAGCAGGTGATCAGTATGACGATGCATAATTTCTGTTTGACATAGGCTGGTTTTTGTGTGTACAAAAATCCTCTTTTCCCTATTAAAACACTGAGAGTAGGGCGCCTGGGTGGCTCAGTGGGTTAAAGCCGCTGCCTTCGGCTCAGGTCATGATCCCAGGGTCCTGGGATCGAGGCCCGCATCGGGCTCTCTGCTCGGCAGGGAGCCTGCTTCCTCCTCTCTCCTCTCTGCCTGCCTCTCTGCCGACTTGTAATCTCTCTCTCTGTGTCAAATGAATAAATAAAATCTTAAAAAAAAAAAAACACTGAGAGTAGTAGTAACTTGTTTCTTTTAATGCTGCCATTTTAATAAACTAATAAATGGCTCTGTTAACATCTCTCTGCCCTGTCCATTAAAATAGTTAAGGAGAGGTTTGCATTTGGAGATGTAATGAGTAGAAGAGAAAATTATTTGCAAGGTGGTTTTACTTTGACTCAGTGGGGGAATGTTGATTATTTAAACACAGTTTTCCTCTTAGTTGTTCTCTTTTTAAAATTCTGTCAAATTGCACTTGGTTCACTTGTTCATTCATCACATTTTTTATTGAACACTTTTCTTGACAGGCATTGTGCTAGGCTCTGGGATACAACATGAAATGATATGGTCCCTGGTTCCGGGTAGCTCACAATTCCTTGATGAGCGGAAGCTTACACAAATGCAAGCCGGGACGAGCTGCAAAATGGAGGCTGCACAAAGTGCAGTGGGACACAAAGAGTGTTGGAGGGAGTCTGGGGGAGTCTGGGGAGGCTTGTCAGGGGCCGCAGCTGCCTTCTGTGGAGACTTGAGATGTACATGAAGAGTTTCCCAGACACATATACGGGAGTGGGTCTGTGGGTGAGGGGCGAGGATGGGCAGATTCTAGAAAGAACGAACAGCATGTGCAACGACTCAGAGGCATAAGAAAGCATTTTCAGGAAGAAGAAAAATTCGCAAACCTGCCTCCATCTAGTTAATGTAAACCGTGGTGTGATAGAGATGTCAAGATTGCCTCAGGGCATGCATGTGGATTGATGACTTCTTTCCAAGCCCTAAAGAATTGTGGCTTGGAAAATACTACCCAGAAAATTAACTTTAATTTTCCCCTGAAGTGTTCAAACAGAGTAATTATAGATGGAATCGGGGAGCCTAGGACCATGCTATACGTTGTAACTAAATTCCACCTTAGTAGGGAATCCATTCTAAGAAAGCAGACGTGAAGAAGGGCTTTAAAGAAAAGGGACAACTGGGCTCCAGGGGTGTTGGAACCGGAGTCGTTTCCAGGATTAGACTGATTCAGAACTAGGAGGTAATAGAGTTAGGGAAGAAGGAAAGTGATATCCGGAAGGAAAGATCAAACCTGCCTGTCATATGTATCCGAAATGCTTGACCCTGCCCTTGGGAGTGGGAAGTGGCTCCCAGTTGGAGATGAATGCTTTTCATGGTTGGATGGGTCTGGTCCATGGTGAGGTCAAACATCATTTTCAGTGACTTGTTGCAACATTCATGATTAATGTTGATTTATGACTCCATCATTGTGTTATGTAAATAGGCGGCAGTTTTTTTGTGTGTCTTGGTGTGATGCTGGTTTAATTGAGTTTGGGGATGGGGGGAGGAGGTGGGAGGTTCCAGGTTAATACTGTTAGCTTCTTCCTCAGTAGCAAACTCTTCTCATGATGGATGAAACAGCCAAACTGTTAATGGAATTCCATATGGAAAAGAGGGGTTTTATTATGGCAATCTTATGACAGTAACAGAGAAAGATCTATAAACTCAAGAAAGTTAGTTATAAATGTTACCATGTATCAAAAATGGCAACAAAGCATATGTTAATTTGCTGACTCCTTAACCAAACTAGAAATTTATTATTTTATTCAATAGTGAGCTTTTTGAAACACAGACATACATGGATCCACGGACACACACACACACACACACGTGCACGTGCACACACACACACACAATTCAAATGAGAAGCAAACTTACATATTTTTCAAAATGATTGAAGTTTATGCTAAATGAAAGTAGAAAGCTCCATATTTATTACAAAATTTCTATAATGAAAATGGAACTATTTTATGATCAGAAAAAATTCATTAAATCCAGTTTGAACCAGTACTTTATTAAGTACTTAGTCCATTATCCAGAAACTTCTACTGGGGATTTGAGACTCAAAGTGGAAACAACTTTCATATCCCTGAAGGAAACACTCACTTCTAGGATTTACTTGGTCCCAAGAACTACAAGCTACGAGAAAAAAAATCTCTGCCCTAAGCTTTGAAGATTCTGAATCGACACCTGAGTTTCTGATGACCTAGGAATCTTCCCTATCAATCTGCCTTGACCAGTGGAGCTCCTGATCCAGAGTGTGGGAGGTGAGGAGCACAAAGCCTCTTCAATTGTGATCAGATAGCTGTTCACAGAAAGGTCTTCCCAGAGTTTGCTGTATAGAAAGCCCAACCCACACAGCATCATTATTCATTCTTCCAGCTTAAGAGGCTTGTTTTTCGCAGATGTGCCCTTCCTGTTTGGCATTTGTAACTGTGGACTGTTGTTCAGTTGAGGAAAATGCGTCATCTAAATATGAACTGAGATTTCGAGCTGATTCACGAACACCTTTTGTTGAGTGAGACATAAAAAGGAGTATCATTGCCCAGAGTGAGGTATGCAGCCTGGCAAAATTTTACTACAGTATGCCACCGCAGGCATAAGGGAGGAGAGGACAGCTGGTGCGAGGGGCTCGAGGCAGCCCCCCTCTCAGAAAAAGGAAAATATGAGTGATAAGAAATCGCCTAGAGAAAATAAATAGACGGTATGCTTTAGCTTCCGTTTTGCCTGTGTACACACTGTATATTTCTCTGGAAGCTTTTCCCACAGAGGTAGTGGCATTATTTTTTAAACCAACTCCCCGATTCATTCTTTGAAGCAAATTAGCCTTCCTCCTACGCTTTGATTCAGACATTTGCTTTAGGGAATGTTGTATCTACTGAGGCAGTAGAGGGAAGGGAGCCACTGACTCAGTCAAACTGACAGGAGGGGATCTTGTAATTACAGGGGATATATTCATTCATTTAACATTTATTGAGCGCCTGTTGTTAGCTAGGCAGTGCGTGCAATAAATGTTTGTGGAATTGATTTCTTGCCACTTCCGCGACACTTCAAACTTCCTGTGTCAGATGGTGAAATATGACCCAAGCAAATTTGGTCTGGGGATTCAGAGTCCAGGACTTTGTGACCATTAGAAATTATGGAGATAGTAACAACACCTCAAGGAATATAATATTTCTATCAGGTTGAACATTTGCTCAAAGTTGGTCTGTGAGCTATTATCAGAGACAATGAGATCATTCTAATAAGGGACACATACAGTTTCTCTCTTATGTCTTTTACTGTTTCCACAGTGAATCATCATCATCTAAGTTCACATTTGCATTTCACCAACTGGGAGATTACAAACACTGCCCTCGTATTTCTTTTTTTTTTTTTTTTTTTTTTTTTTAAAGATTTTATTTATTTATTCAACAGAGAGAGATCACAAGTAGGCAGAGAGGAAGGCAGAGAGAGAGGAGGAGGCAGGCTCCCTGCGGAGCAGAGAGCCCGATGCGGGCCTCAATCCCAGGACCCTGGGATCATGACCTGAGCCGAAAGCAGAGGCTTTAACCCACTGAGCCACCCAGGCGCCCTGCCCTCGTATTTCTAACCAATGTTTTATAGAAGTGGTCTGATTTGGTCAAAGTTCTGGGTCCGATTCCTAGCTGTTTCTCAACTCTATGAGCCTGGACAAGTCACTCCTTCGAATCTCAGTTTCCTTAGCTAAAAAAAGAGTAGAGATGAATATACATGGAGTGAGATGATGTTTTTAAAAATCATTTAAAACCTGTGGAGCCCTATGCAAATGCCCAGTACAGTAAATTTAAAAAGGTTAGCTTTGATCAATTAAGTCAAAGGGAGGGAACAACTTTTGATTAGTGAAAATTTATTTTGTTGTGTTGAACCCCTTAATCCTTTTCCACTTAATTAGAATCTCCTGGATGCTAAATTCTTTTTTTTTTAAAAAATATTTTATTTATTTATTTGACACAGAGAGAGAGAGAGAGAGAGCACAAGTAGGCAGAGAGGCAGGCAGAGAGAGAGAGAGAGGAGGGAGCCTGATGCCGGGCACAATCCCAGGACCCTGAGATCATGACCTGAGCCGAAGGCAGAGGCTTTAACCCACGAGCCACCCAGGCGCCCCTGGATGCTAAATTCTGAGATGAGATTAATTATTGGTTAATGTGTGAAATTCCACCTCAGACTGGGGCAGAGCAGGGAGCCCACTTCCTCATCTCTCTCTGCCTGCCTCTCTGCCTACTTGTGGCCTCTCTCTCTGTGTCAAAAAATAAATAAAATCTTAAAAAAAAAAAATGAAAGTCCACCCTCAAAATGTGGTTATCCCTGTTCAAATGCAAGTATATTTGAGCTGACTATTAGTCATTTACACCTTAGTATAACTGAGAAGAGATTAAGAAGTTTATTATAAGAGGTGTCTGGGTGGCTCAGTTTGGCGACTGGTTCTTGATTTAGGCTCAGTTCATGATCTCAGGGTCCTGGAATTGAGACGGGCTCCATGCCCAGTGGGGAGTCTGCTTGAGGATTCTCTCCTTCTTCCTCTGCCCCTACTACTACTCATGTACTCTTTCTAAAATAAATGGATAAATCTTTTTTTTAAGAAGTTTATTTTAAGAAAGGAGATAGGTTGAATACCCCTAATGGGAAATGGAAGGGTTGGAAAAGATGTCCAGATTCCCTTAAACTGTAATTCTGAAATCTTCAAACCACAAGATTTTTTTGTAACCCATTTAACAACAAAACCTGCCCTGAATGGATATGAGACTCCATTCCTTATTTCTCCCACTTAGTATGATTGGATATTCACATGCTTTGTTGGAAAATATAAATGAGTTTGACTACAGGGTGTTTCCCCAGGCTCTGCTGAGGATGTAATGCAGCATATAGCATATGCACAAAATATAACAAAGTTTCAATTCCAAAAACCACTGGGTTCTGCTGATTTCACTGAACCTATACAAATACTTTGTATTGCCCAGATGACTTCCATATTATTGTCTAACCCAAATGAGTCCTTTTAAAAGCTTGCCTATTAGCAAGAGAAATAAGCTAAACTGTACATAAAATTAATGACCCCATGGAGTTATAAAGAACATAGGGTTAAGTTTCAAAGTGACCCATTTTACCTACAAGCATCTATTTACTTCTTTTTTGGGGGGGTGGGGTGAGGAGGGAGGTGGGGAGGGGCGGAGGAAGCAGGGGAAAAAGAATCTCAATTAGATTCCCTGCTGTGTGGGGAGCCCGACTTGGGGCTTGATCTCAAGACCCTGAGACCATGACCTGAGGTAAAACCAAGAGTCTGTTGAACCACCCAGGTATCCCATAAGGGCTATTTTAAAATCAGGAAAAGTATCAGTTTATTTTGGAAAACTGATACTTTTCCTGATTTACAAAGCCCCTTGATTAAAAAAAAATATCTCCCCTTAAAATAAACAATATACCTCAGAACTAGTATATTTTAAAATCTCTAGGTTATTATATATATATATATATTTCTTCTCAACATTTACTGTAGACCCTTTTGCTAAATCATAGGTTACTGCTCAAGTGTCATATTTGGTAAGCAAACCAGTAAACACCAATTTATCATTTTTGGGTATTGTCTTGAGCTTTGTCATGTGGGAGCATACAAGTCCAGAAGCTCTAATGCCTTTCCTCGGGAGAACTTGCAATCTACAATGCAGACTGAAATGTCTGTGTCATGAGGAGAGTATAATAATTGTTATAAAAGCATGAACAGCCCACCAGGAGACTTTGGAGAAAGGAAAGAACACATCTGGTTTGTAGAGGGGGGGCTAGGGGCGCATCTAGTATGTCTGTCATAAGCATGAACTTTCACCACACAAACTCTTCCTTTTTTTATGATTTAAAATAGAAGGAAATCCAGCCCTGCCTACATGGTTGCTGCCGTTTTCTTTTTTGTCTTCTATTTTCTGCCTTATCTCTCCAAGATGACCACTAGAAAAGGGCAGGGAGGGAGGGAGAGAGGCAGCGCGTGCACTGTTTGCTGGTGGCTTTATCTCTGTGACTCCCAAGATCCCAAGTGCTGGTGTGCCCTGTCGCCTTCCTGACCCTGTAGCCTTCCTGACCTGCCTGGCCGGTGTGTCTACTGTGTATTTGCCATGGGGTGGCTTCTTCTGGCCTCTGCTGCATGGAAGTCGGAGGCTTCCTGTAGCACAGTGCCCGTGCTGGTCTTCAAAGATGGAAGTCACGACTTTCAAGAAGCAAAGAGATGAAAAGGAAGGAAATGAGGGCGTGGGAGGACACTGCAGACCCACAAGGGCAGGCCAAAGGCCACTGACCTGGACAACTTCAAATGGGGCAACTATGAAAATAAGACTTTTCATAGTCTTTCAGTTACTGGAGACCTATGATATATATGACATATATTCCATTTATCATATAGATCAACATAATATCTTCACTTGCCAGAATAGTAACTTAGTTGGTCCCCCTAGGGGCCAAGGAAACCTGACTTCCGGCTGAATACAAGCCATTGCCTGGCCGGCATTAATGTCCGTGTCCATCTCTTTCATTGATGGCATTGGCATGCAAGTGATAACTTCTGACCATAACATTATCTAGAATCTTCTTGAATTCTCTGGCCAAAGCATTCTCCTTAAAACCAATGCAAAATAAGACAATGTTTGACAGTGAAACATGAAACTCTGGTAATAAATACAAGGGAAGGAGATCACTTCACCAGGGAGGCTGTTTCCAGTTTATCACGGAATTCTTGAATGACTGGTATTTATACAACTGTTGTGTTTTTTTTATTCATAGAAAAATAGATCCATTGAAATATTTGTGGAGGCCAATCTTAAGGAGCAGTTGTTTGTGTGACACAGAAAAGTGAATTTGAAAAACTGTAAAATAAAATGCTTGCATCATCCCATTTTTAAACATTTTAAATGAAAACAGATTTGGGAATGGAAAATTTATATTTCCACAAAACATTGGAAATCCAAAGTCTAAAACTATTTCACTAGAAACTGTGAATCATAATAAAACCAATTCTCCCCCCAAACCTGACCTATTTGGTTTTCACTATGCAGTATAATTATATATTTATACACCCTAGAATCCTGCCTGACAATTGAACATTCAGAGCAGAAGCATAGAAATCAGATTGGAAGCTAATAGAGAGTTCCTTTCTCTTTGCAAAAGTTTGCCCGGTCAGGCAGTGTGGGAAATTTTACAAGGCTCACACTCTCTTCTTATTCTAAGAAGTAAATGGCTTTGAGAGCCCTTGGGCATTCTTCAGGAGGAGTGTGGTCACAGACTTTCAAAAACTGGGCATTTTTTCACCATGAACTTATTTGTTAATCCTCTTCCAGTCTGTAAATACACCCTTCCCCCTGTTTCCCTGAATAAATTATGAGCCAAAAAGCTGTTTAAGGCAAGATGGCTTTACTCAGATAAAATGAAAAACAAAAACAAAAACAAAAACACAACCTATGGGAGGCACTCAGTTAACATAAAGTTCTAGGCAAGTCACCAAACTTTCCTGCCTATCCCTTTTTCCATCCGTGAAATGGGGGTAATAATACACATTCTGCTACCTCACAAATAATTCCTTGTTAGGAGACTATTTACATGAGAAGGAATCTCCTAGCAGAGAAGTGAGGGGCCTTCCAAAATGAATGCTCGCATGTTCATTCATTACACCAACACCATATTGAGGGTCTTCACCACAGGCGTGTGGATAGTGTTGGGCCGACGCCCGGGAACCGAGGAAGCCACAAGATGGCGGCCGGCCCGCCATCTTACCGCCCCACGCCGGGAGCTTCTCGGGGGACCTCCCGCCCTCATCAGCTTCCGCATCTCAAAAGACCGCCAAAACCAGAACTTAGGCAGGAAACCGAAGGCTAAACTCCACCCAATCTCCTACCAATTATGGTCATGTCCCCTCGTTCCGCCCAAACCCCATAAAAACCCGTGTGCATCCTCTATGGGTGCGACTTCCCCAACTCCCTTCTCTCGGAGTCGCAGAACCTCGCCCGAGGGCGCATCTATTAAATCTCTCCTCGCGCCTGTTTGGTGTGCTTCATCCGTCTGGTGTCTTGCTTAATCCGCCGTTACTGGGAGGCCTACTGGGAAACCTTACGGATAGTTCTGGGGACAGGACAGTAAGAAGACGTCCGGAACTGAGCAAAGCAGAGGCAAGGCAGAATGTCCATTGGCCTCCCCTAGATGGACTTGCGCTGTGATTCAGAAATAACTGTGATTGTCTGAATACGATCCGCGTGGTCCAGTGGGAGACCGGCCATAGGATTCATGGGACAGGGCATGACCCCGACTTCAGGGGCATCAGGGACCCCATCCATCGCAGAGATAGAAGCTCTCAGTTGGGTTTTTGGGACTTTCAGGAGCCTCCCCCATGGCCACAGGGAGCTGAGGTGAGAGAGACGTCTCTGTTCAGGCTGTTGAAACAAATACGTCGACTGAAGAGCATTTCCTTCCCGCACTGTGGAAGCTGGAAGTCCAAGATCAAGGTGCCAGCAGCTTTGGTTTCTGGTGTGGACCTTCTCCCTGCCTTGCAACTTTCTCACTGCGTTCTCAAATGGCGGGGATTGACAGAGAGGGGGGGGGGGATCTGGCCTCTCTTTCTTTGCTTTTAAGAGTCAGAATTCCATCATGGGGGTGCCTCCCTCATGATATCATTTAAACCTAATTACCTCTCAAAGCCTCACCTCCAAATCCCATCACAGTGAATTAGAGGTTCAACATAAGAATTCAGGGGGGACATAAACATTCAAGTCCTAACAGGAGAGAAATGGCAGGCGACCCTCAGAGCTACAAGCTCGTGAGATCCTCGGGATGGGATCCTCTTGTGAGAAACCACTCTGGGGGAGCTTCCCAGGGAACGGGAGTTGTACCAAAACAGTGAAAGAACTAAGAGCTAGAGAGATAACTCTTCCTAACGTTATGGTGTCTTCCTAATGCTGTGACTACTGCTGCTGTTGTCACTACTGCAACTACTACTACTGTGAGTACTGTTACTATTACCCATATGTAGATGATGATGATGATGATGATGATGATGTCTCTTAAGGCACAAGAAAGCAGTCTCTGCAGTAGCAGTACTGGTAGTACTAAACTTGAACCGCAGCTCCAAAAAAATGGGAGAAACAAAAATCAAACTAACATTTGAGAACTTGCTTACAGAATTATATCAGAGATATCACTGGCTCAGTCAGTATTTTCATGGTTGATACTGCTAATCATGGCCTTTCTAAAAATAATAAATCTTTTTTTTTAAAGATTTTATTTATTTATTTGACACACAGAGAGAGATTACAAGTAGGCAGAGAGGCAGGCAGAGAGACAGGGAGAGGAGGAAGCAGGCTCCCTGCTGAGCAGAGAGCCGGATGCGGGCCTCGATCCCAGGACCCTGGGATCATGACCTGAGCCAAAGGCAGCGGCTTTCACCCACTGAGCCACCCTAAAAATGATAAATCTTAAAAAAATAAAAAAAACCCTTACTCTTTTAAAAAAGTAATCATTACTCTTAAAAGATCCAAAACAAATTCTTGATTTTTTCCTGATTAACTTTTTTTTTTTTTTAGAGTGGGGCGGTGGTGAATATTTTGCTGTGTCTTTACTGCAGCATACATTTTCATCTATGTGAGGATATTGTTTTGGTGTGTTTTCTGGGTTGTCTGAAGCGGGTGGCTGGACTTCCATGCAATCTGGATGGGATAACTGCTAGGATTGCACTGTGCTTCCCTCGGTGGGGTGCAGTTTAAGGATTACCGCTGTAGACTGAAGGGGGGCTGTGCTGTTCAGGGGTAAAGCCATGTGGGACAGAATGGCAACCCTCCTGAAGTGCGGAAAATTTCATTAGCAGACTGATGCCCTGAAGTCACAGATTAAAAAAAAAAAAAGGGGAAATCAGTATTGACCATCGAGGCTCCAGATTACACCGATTCTCTCAAAACTATCCCTTGGATTTTAAATGTTTGGGTGCCATCACTGCAGCAGGGTGCTCTGATCCCTCCTAACATTGTCTGCGATAAGACACGACCCTATACTCACAGTGTTGTTAAGGCTTTTATCCTATTACCTTGGAAGCAGGGATTTTCTATTTCTCCTACGGGTCAGGAAGGATCACCTCTGCCTCTCTGGCATCCTAGGCCCTCTGGGCAAAGAGCCGGGGTTCTGTGGATGTTGGGTGAATGAATGCACACTTATATAGTCTATTATCACATATATTCTGTTGTGTCTCGTTGCAATTAAGATGCTCTGAATGAGTAATGTTTAGGACACAAAATAGGCAGATTTGGTGACTCATCGGATGTGGGAAGAGAGAGAGAGAATGAGATCAATCAAGCTAGGAAGACACCTAAGTGTCTGGACTAAATCATAAGCACTTTGAGTGACATGCATCTAAATGGGAAATAAGAGGTGAGTAGCATTTTGGGGAAAAACAACGAAGTTTATGATTTTTATTGACAGATAAGAAGGCTGAAGTTTACAGAATTAAATCTTGTGCCTGAAACCAAACAACCAACAAGTGGCAGAGCGAGCATTCAAGTCTAGGCAGTTACACAACCGCCTGACAGCTATTATTATAACACTCCTTAATCTCAGGCCCTGCCTACCTGCCCAGGAGAAGGCACGCATTTCAGCCAAAGCAGATAACTGGAGGTCTCTTCCCCTAACACCGAGAGCATCTGTGAGCCCAACTGGAAGCTGTGACCGGGACACGTCAAGACACACCAACATTATTAGGATTAAGTGTTTTAAAACATCACTTTTTTTTTTTGAGAAAACGTCTTGAGAAATTATTCCCAAATGTCAAAGTGAAGAAAGCTATATTTAGTGAATATATTTGTTAAAAATATTAGCACTGTATTAGTAAAAAAGAAGGGACTATCCACATATGTATGTATATATGTGTATGGTGTTTGCATGCCTGCTGCTCACTTTTTAATTTTATCATCAAATTTTCTTCATTTATTTTATGGGGGAGAATTTTAGTTATAGGGTAAGAATTTATAAGTGCTTAAAAGTCTTCCCAAACTAAAGGTCACCCCCCCAAATTTTAACAACGACATCTATCATTTTACTGTTTTTACCTGTAAACTGACAATATTATTTAATATTACTTAATTCAGAGGACTAAATGAGCTACTATACTTAAAATGCCCAGAACAGTTTCTTTTCTTTTTTTTTTTAAGGGTAAGTTTGCCACTGAGTTTTTTTTTTTTTTTAAGATTTATTTATTTATTTGACAGAGAGAGAGATTACAAGTAGGCAGAGAGGCAGGCAGAGAGAGAGGAGGAATGCTGATCCCAGGACCCTGAGATCATGACCTGAGCTGAAGGCAGGGGCTTTAACCCACTGAGCCACCCAGGGGCCCCACCCAGAACAATTTCTGATGCACAGGAGAAACTTGATAAACCTTGGCTCTTGTTAATTGCTAATAGTTTTTATTTCCCCTCTCCACAACTATCTATTGAATACCGACTCTGTCCAAGCACGTATGGGTTCAGAATCCTGATATGCTTAAAAATTTTTCGGGAAAATAAAGGTTCAAAAAATTTATTCTGTAAACTTATGGTAAGAAAAGGGTTTTAAGAATTATTAACATTAGGGCGCCTGGGTGGCTCAGTGGGTTAAAGCCACTGCCTTCGGCTCAGGTCATGATCCCAGGGTCCTGGGATCGAGGCCCGCATCGGGCTCTCTGCTCGGCAGGGAGCCTGCTTCCTCCTCTCTCTGCCTGCCTCTCTGCCTACTTGTAATCTCTCTCTCTGTCAAATGAATAAATAAAAAATCTTAAAAAAAAAAAAAGAATTATTAACATTAGATGAAAAAGATGCTTTTTCTCCAAGCCATGTTTAAGATAAAATTTCTAGTCAGGCATGAGCCAATCACAGGCCATGACTAGATAAAAATTCACTTTAAATTTATTTTATTTTTTGCTGTATATTTTTATTTTGTTTTTATTTTTTTAATTTTATTTTTTCAGTGACCCAAGATTCATTTTTTATGCACCACACTTCACTTTAAATTTATAGGTAACAACATACATTTCTTTAACAGGCTGTGAATCACATATTTATTTAAACAATTGAAAACTTTACAAATTCTTGTATTTAAGATATTACTTTTTAATATCCTTGCATTAAAATGAAAATGATTACTTTTTAATATTACTAGAAACCACCCTATCCCCAATTGTAAAGATATATTTCTTGTGTGATTTTATTATATGCTTAATAATAGTACCTGTGAGCTCGGATTTCTTTTGAATAAAATTGATTGGAAACAATATCTACCCTAAAGCATCTTTAATGTCATTATAGATGGGTAGGAGTAAATTAAGCGGTATTTAGGCACCAAAGTCTTTAATTTCATTGCATTTGAGTAGGAGTTAGACATTATGAGGTCCAATTAAAAAAGTCGCTAATGTTTTTACATCTGAGTAGGAGTAAATTAAACAAAATCACTCCTGAGCTGCTAATATCATTTTAATTGAATGTCATTCAGTTTCTAACTGCTGTTACAACACTACAGATAATGAGGCTGTTTCTACAGAGCATCTGAGACTCTAAGGCTGTGGCTGCTGAAAATAAAGTTATAGGTTGGGAGATGACAAGGCAAACACTGGGCCATGGAAGAAGAAGGCAGCCGAAGTGTCGAGAGAGGTGACATCCTGTTTGATGACATGACCTACGTATATTAAAACTACTGGATCAAGGAGCCCACAAACCTGCCGGCCTCGAGTTGGATTGCTACTCTTGCAGAGCTGGCTTTGGAAAACACATCTTCCCTGATGATGAGATTTATAGATTCTGAAAGCTCGAAGCACTAATCCCATTGATTTAGCCACAATGAATTATTCATAGAGTTTGATTCGATGGAGAATTTGAAGTTGAGACAATAGTTGAGAAAGACACCTAAAATAATAGAGTGGGAACTTTAAGACAGGCAAAGTAATACAAACATTAAATAAAGTTTCTTCTGTACCTAAGGTTATTCTTTGAGACTTTGAAAGATTTTTAATAATGGGAGGAGGAAAAATTTTAAAAGGAAGTCCAGATTTGGTGCATAAGCCAAACAGCAATACTACTATTAATAATATTATTATTGTTTACATTGAAGTTTACAAAGTTTTGACTGGGGAAGCAGAAGATTTATTAATGAAAACTACTATTAATCCTTTCAAAAATTGAAAAAGGGTTATCAGAGAATCTTACATTTATGTACATTGACACAAGTTAAACGGCTTACAATGTAAAACACCTGTTTCCTCTACCACCCCATTTAAAAGTTGTAAGTTGAAATATCCTAAATTGGGAACGGTCTGTATAAAGAACAAATGAATGTCCTTTGGTAGATCAGGTAATGGTTCCTGGTTCTTTACACCCTCTCCATAAGAGGAGCATGCATTATCCACTTTGCCATGAGACTTGGCAAAGCCTCCAAGTAAAATGGGTTAGTAAACATCCTGACCCTCTTGATACTAGGATTGGCCACCTGACTTGACTTGGCCAATGGAAAGTTAGCAGATCTGAGGAGAACAGGCTTTAAATATGCTTGCATACTTTGGCTTGGTCATCTGTGCTTCTGCCATCTGTCTTGGGCATAAACCTGTCCTGAGACGACTCCGGTCCCAGAATGAGAGGTGTGGAACAGCCTGTGCCTGTGTAAGCCTGAAACAGAGCTCCCAGCCAACCTGCAGGCACCCAGGGGAAATGGGAACTTACAGTTTGAACCACTAGGTTTTCTTTGATTGTTTAGAATATTATGATGGAGGGCGCCCAGGTGGCTCAGCTGGTTAAGTGTCTGCCTTTGGCTCAGGTCATGATCCCTTGCTCCTGGGATGGAGTGCCACATGGGGCTCCTTGCTTAGTCAAGAGCTCGCCTCTTCCTCTGCTCCTCCCACCCGCTCCTGCGCTCTCTCTCTCTCTCTCTCTCTCTCTCTCTCTCTCTCGTTCTTGCAAAAATAAATAAATAAAATCTTTAGAATATTATGAGGGCAATATAGTCACCAATAAAAGACTTTCAGGAATAAATCAAGGAGGGCGCCTGGGTGGCTCCGTCGGTTAAGTGTCTGCCTTCAGCTCAGGTCATGATCCCAGGGTCCTGACATGGAGCCCTACATCGGGCTCCCTGCTGGGCGGAGAGCCTGCTTCCTCCTCTCCCGCTGCTTGTGTTCCCCCCACCCTCTCTCTCTGTATCAAATAAATAAATTAATTAAATCTTAAAAAAAAGAAAAAGAAAAAGAAATAAATTCAAGCAAATGCTCAAAATCTCAATTGAAAATGAGCAGAAAAAACCAGGAATAGACTAATCTCTCTCTGGCTCTTTCTAGTTCTCTCTCTCTTTTGCTCTCACTTGCTTCTGCTCTTACACACCGACACAAAATGTAAAATGCCAATTGACACATGGAAAAGTATTCAACCTTAGTAATAATTGAACTTAGATTAAAATATCAATGATCTATTCCTCAACTTCTCAACTTCCTACTATAATACTCTAAATGGAATTACCATTTTTCCTCCCTGCAATAACCAATTACCTGGTCTTCCTTGACCGATTCTGATTGTTCAACAATCTGTTCTCCATATCCCAGCAAGAGAGAACTTTTCAAAATTCAAATCCAATCATGTCTCCTCCATGCTAACCCCCTGGTTATATCCTGACCTTATCTCAAACCACTCTTAGAGTATTTTAGCCATTTCCTATAGTACATTTATCTGTAATTATATTTCAATTTGGATAATTATTTGTTCAACATATATCTCCTATACCAAATTACACACTCCAAGAGATCAGAAACTAGGTCTTTTTTTGCTTGTCAGTGTATTCCTGGATAGGTATTTTGTCTAATTAATTAATGAACATTATTATTTTGTAGGTAATTGAGATGGATGAAGCAAAGTTAGCACTTGGTGTTGGCAAAGCTTCAATAAAGGGGCACCTGGTCGGCTCAGTTGGTAGAGCTTGTGACTCTTAATCTTGAGGTCATGAGTTTGAGCCCCACATTGGGTATAGAGTTTACTTAAAACAATTAAGAAAAAAAAAGTTATGATAAAATAAACACTCTCAGGAAATGCTGCTAGCAGTTTAAATAAGTATTACCCTTCTGAACAGAAATTTTTATAACATATACCAGGTTTATAGTTTTCATGACCTTTGATCCAGTTATTTCATTTCTAGGAGTTTTATTTGTTCATGTATTTATTTATTCATTTATTAATTCATTCATTCATTTAAAGAGAGAGAGTGCAAGGACATGCGCAAGCTGGGGGGAGGGGTAGAGGGAGAGGGAGGTAGAAGATATATATATATATATTTTAAAGATTTTTATTTATTTATGACAGAGAGAGATAGTGAGAGAGGGAACGTAAGCACGCGGGAACTGGGGAGGGAGAAGCGGGCTCTCCACGGAGCAGGGAGCCGGATGTGGGGCTGGATCCCAGGACCCTGGGATCACGACCTGAGCCCAAGGCAGACGCTTAAGGACTGAACCACCCAACTGCCTGGGAGATAATCCTAAGTAGGCTCCACGCCCGGTGCAGAGCCCATGTGGGCCTTGATCTCATGACCCTGAGATCATGATCTGGGCCAAAATCAAGAGTCAGATGCTCAGCGAACTGAGTCACCCAGGTGCCCCTCAGTTTACATTTTTTTTTAAACAAAAGCAGATTTACTCAGTTGTGAGCTTTTAAATGCTTTCGAATGCTTTCAAACGCTCTTTCTTCTTTATTTTGTTTAGCTTTTCTAATTGTCCTCAGAGGAAATGGTGGTCCAAATTAGATTAGTAGAATCCAAACACCAAAAATCATTTATGTTTTCTAGACACACTGTTTTTCTTCATTTAAGAACCCCACTACATTATTAATATCCAGTATTTTTCATTTGCTCTATTCAGGACAACACTAATTATGGCAGAAAGTTAATGGAAGACCATTCAATAGATGATTATTTTATTTATTTATTTTATTTATTTTTAAGGATTTTATTTATTTATTTGACAGAGAGAGACACAACGAGAGAGGGAACACAAGCAGAGGGAGTGGGAGAGGGAGAAGCAGGCTTCCTGCCAAGCAGGGAGCCCAATGCGGGACTCGATCCCAGGACCCTGGGATCATGACCTGAGAGGAAGGCAGACGCTTAACAACTGAGCCACCCAGGTGCCCCTAGATGATGATTTTAGTTGTCTGTCTTAAAGACATATTTGGTCATCGTGGTCGTCTTTATTCATTTCCAATTTTTCAACCAGCCATATAAGTATACAAGTGAGATACACATTAGATGGTTTTATAGTGGCTAAGTCTATCCATTTTAACTAGTTAAAAAAATAGTTTCACCATTAGACGAAATTTTATTTTATTTTATTATTTTTTTATTTTTTTATTTTTT